>BJFM01005017.1:7802-18671 GCA_016586285.1 Arothron firmamentum | reverse complement strand
TTTTTTTTTTTTTACATCTTTACAAAGTAATTGTGTACTTGATTTGATTCACTTTGAATTAACACATATTTGGGGAGAAAAAAGAAAAAAAAAACCCCAACAACCGCATTAATTGTTTTATGATAACAACATCAGCTCTAGGAGCATCGAGCTCCGATGGCGCCTATGGAGTATTCCTGGAACGCCATTGTTGTAGCCACAGGGGAATGAAGAGAGAGGAGACAAGGGGAAAAAGGAAAGAATTCCCAGATACTTAATCCTCCCCGGTTCCATCTTCAAGGCCGGCAAAGAATGGGCTATCAATGTTGTTAGCGAAGCATGCAGAGTGAAGACATGGCATAATATGAAATGGCCTTCTGACACATGCGCTGTTGATGGGATCTTTTAACATTAACAGGCCGTATAATTCATCCAGTAAAATATGAGTCTCGCTCCCACAGGACCGGGCTGGTCACGGAGAGCTGGTAGGCCTGTTCAGTTGTGTGGTTTGCTGCAGTGGGGGCTGAAATAAGCTCATTATCAAATTTAAGTTCCAAACTGCCTCGTTTCTGGGTTGCGCGAAAGGGCCAGTCTCCGCAGTGACGGCATCTGGTAATGCTGAATGACAGGCACTCTAGAGAAGCGCCAGAGTCCGGTCTGTCACCAAGGCGATGACGTAATGGCAGCCAGCTGTCAAACCGGTTGGATAACCGCCGCCGCTGACGAAGATGCTTGCCAGAACAAGATGCTGTAAGCGTTTCTACCAATCAGGGCCCGCGAGCAGGCTGACTACCCGAACGATACGTAAGCCGAAAGGAAAGGCAAGAGCGCCGCTGTCACGTGCAGCGTTACGAGCACCGATGAAGTGCAGGGCAGAAAATTAATTCAAGTGACAGTTGCTCCAGAGGTGAATAAGGTAAGCAGCATCATTACTGGTTTTCATGAATGAAAGTTGCAGCTGAGGTGAATAAAAAGGGTCTCGCCTACATAATTTGTAAAATGCATTAAACTTCATCCGGAACTTGTTTTCAGCTTTGCTGTCTAGTCATCCTTGTTCTGAATGGAGAGTAATTTCATGTCCTTGCATCAAAGTATACCCCATTGTTTGAGAATTAAGCACAGCGTACATGCCTGTAATTATACCCCTGCAATAACGGGTTTTCAGAAAAGGGCTGGAAATAGCATCGGAGGATTCCGGTCTGAGCTTGGAACTGCAGCGTTACCAACAGGCTGACAGACAGTAAAATGGCAGAGAGCGGAGAATAGACCCAATGATTGCTATCGTTGCACTGCCTGTGGATTGGATGGGGCCACCACCATTGTCCAGCGACTTCCTGATTTGCATCGTCGTGCCTGGTTTGTAAAAACGTGCACGCTGCTATGACTATAAAATGTTCACTTCACTTAAACAATAACAGTGTTTCACAGATGCACTGTCACCAGGAAGGTAAAGAGGAGAAACTACAATACAAGGACCAAAGACGAGACAATTAAATTAGGGCTACCGGCAAAATCTTCAAACTGTCTTTCCTTTTTTTTTTTTTTTGCTTCTCTTCCTTTCAGGCTCTCTCTAAAGCCATCTTGTATCTTGAAATATCATCGTGCTTCTACCCTAATTTCCTAAGTGAGCCGCCTGGCATGGTGCCTAACTACCCAGCAAATAGAGAGAATAATATCATTATATCATATACAATACAGGGAAATCCCAATGGTGAGCCAGCTTCGTGAGCAGCTGCCTGATGGAGACAGTAGCCGTGCATGGATCTGTGAGTCTGTATCTGTGTGTGCATGTGGCTATGGATGTAGTCTCGTGTGTGCAGAAGGGAGTGTTTTGTCATTGACTTTGGCGTTATAGCAGGCTTGCGGGCAGTGCTTTACCTGGGACCTAATCAGTCAGTGAGCCTCACTACCTCCTGGGGACCTCACAGCTGGAGGCTGGTGTGTGTGTGTGTGTGCGTGTGTGCGCACATGTGTGCAGAAGAGAGAAAGGGAGAACGGAAGTCTAAAGGGGGGTTGCAGACGTCTGTGGTGAACAGAACAGCCTTCTGGGAGGCGATTCAACCCCGCCTTCTCAGCTTCAGTGCCCACGGCCCTCTCTGACTGGCCACAGTCAAGGTGATTTTTTTTTTTTTTTTTACAACACACACTCGCAGAGACACACGCACAGGTGTGCGCTTGCGCTGACATGCCACAGCGCGACAGTGAGACTGAAATGTCACAGTTGTCATAGTGATATTGATGCACAGAAAGAGGGAAAAAAAAAAACCCATGTCCTGTTTATTCACAACTGCACACACAAACATGGTGACACAGGCTTCCTATAAGGCGGCCAAAAAAAATGTCACACAGTTTGTTTCCACGGACAAATTGGGTCCATGCCCAAAACTGAAAGGAAATGGCCTGCACAAGGTAATCAGCCATCAATGGAAGGGCTAACTGCTTCTGACAGTACATACATGGCAGCCTTTGTCTGGAGCTGGGAATGTTAAACATGGCCGGGCGATGCTGGACGCCATTCACCCCTCCGCTTCGACAGCCCCTGGGCCTCAGTCCCTGAGGCGGGTACGGGTTTAGGGAGAAACCACGCAGCGGGCGACTGCCAGTCCGCAAGCCTCTAAGTGACCAGCCTTCACCTGGAGAATCACTTTACCGGCACAAAAAACAGGGCGGCAAACTGGAGAGAAGGAGCAAACGGGGAGAAATGGGATGGTAAGAGGAAACATAGTGGTTGCCATGACGAGGTGGCACTTAGAGTTGCAAGGAGGGAGAGAGCGCTGACAGTTTTCCCTGGCCCGGCTGGCTGCCTCTGTGGCAGGAGTTTGGTGGACTCCAGTCTCCTTCGTTCAATTTATAATGTACGATCCACTCCACCCACCTGGACTCCTTGTTTTTATTGAAATGTAAGCTTACTTCCTTTCCAGCCTTCACATAAACTGTTTCGTGGCAGTCACCGTCACGGTCAGTCACGGTCCACTGGTTGAGACAGGAAGACCACCTGTAGCCTGCTGGTCAGAGGTTGTACAGGTTTGCGTCTGTGTCTTCTGTGTCTTTACATTTCCATGCACCACTGCATCATTTCGAAGCCGCGTGTGCAGAGCACGCAAGTTTCTCTGCAGAGCGCACGCTCTCACCTAATCAGCTCCTATGGCTCGCAGATGAGCCCGCTGTATTATGTTGGACGACAATACCTGCTGAGGACGACACGCTGAGGAGGACCGAGCAGAGAAGATCCGGCTATTTGTAATGCTGGGGGGCAGGGATGATATAAGATATATTGAACCAACACAGCGGAGCAAATGAACAACAAATGAACAGAGCTCAGCGAAGGATAAAATAACAGAGGAGAAGAGGCGTGCACAAAGACAAGTAAAAGCAGACCTGTATTGATCTGGAGCAGAAAGCCTGCCAGCTACCTTCCTCTTTCCAGGAAGACTGCAAATACAGGGGAGGCCTCCGGGCTCTGTGTGTGTGTGTGTGTGTGTGTGTGTGTGTGTGTGTGTGTGTGTGTGTGTGTGTGTGTGTGTGTGTGTGTGTGTGTACACAAGTTAAAGAATGTGTGCATATATTGTCTTCAGTGAGCGATCTCCAGACTAAAAACAGCGTTTTCCTTAGCAGAGCCTTTACTGTAAAGTGCGAATGTAAGAGAAGCTCGTCTCGCCCTCCACCGCTGGGCAGGCCTGCACAATGTAAAGCGACACACCTTATAAACTAGATTTTCTTTGAATTTAGCGCTTGTGGGTTGAAGTCTCACAGCGCACGCCGTGACTCAGTTAACCACCTGGAATATATGACACCATGTCTCCTCTGGTAAAGACAGGACATCCCCAGCATGGGGGAACTGGGTCAAGGCTGAAATACAAATGGTGTGCATTCTCATGCATTCAACATCTGGGAGCTGCCAACCTGTTGCTGGGGTGCGGCACTGAGACTTGGCAGCATCCTGACAGTGTGTGTTATATGAGCTTTTGTCAGGAGATAAGGTGACAGAGACTTGGAACGCAGATGTTTCCATTTCGAGCGCGCTGGCAAATGTATGGCGGGCAACCCAGCCTAAACCTGACTGAGCATGAGGTCATTTACACTGTATAGTCCTCCAAGATCTGGCCCAGTTCTGTTTTTATTTTACATTATTTCACTTCCATACTTCTTCAGTGATTTCTTTCCTTTATTCTGCAGCTTTTTCCTCCTCCTTTCTAGCCAGCCAGCTTCTCAGACGGACTCAGATTTAACCCAGTGCAAACATGGCTCTCCAAAAGCCAAACCATTTATATCACACACATAAGCTGCTGCTGTTCCAATGTTCCCGTCTGTGCGGATGATGCCATCTTACAGAAATACTTCCCCTGGTTACTGTGCGGTATTTTGTCGAAAACAGACTGTGAACCGCACAATTTAAAAGCAATTCCTGTGATAGGGTGAGAAAAAAAAGAGTTTCTTGAATATAAACAGATGAAAAATTGTTTAATTGTAATGAAAGAAAGCTTTTATTTGTTGCTTTAGCAAGGCAGGTGATACTTTTCACTAGACATATACAACATTGCATATGCAGTCAGCACGTTTTAATGAGACTGTCGTGGATTCTCCCACGCATTTTGTGGCCTCTGTTCAACACCAGTCAATCAAGGGTAATTAAAATGCATTTATAGGGAGAATATCAGCATATGTGGAAACAATATGCCAAAAAGACTTTTAAAAAAAATATTTTTCATGGATATGATAAGAGAGGGGAGTTTCAGTCAGAGCTTTTTATTGCACGTGTGCTGTTGGATTGATTCATTTATTAGAATGAATTTAAAACTAATGCAATTACAATATATTTATTTATTTTAGTGGAATTAGGCCACATGCCATATTAGAATGCATTTCCTCCGTACTATTTTCCTCAGTCTACAACAAAAATAGGAAAGTGGGTTGGCAACAAAGTTTGAATCGACACTATACTGTACTGTACCTCTGCAGCCGTACATTATGCACACTTTTAGACATCGTGGGTTTTTTTTTTTTTTTTTTTCCACATTACCTGGTGTTCGGTATGTTCGACACCGTAAACAAATGTTATTACGATACAGGAATAAAGTTTGCGCTACCGAAAAGCCACAGTGGAACATAAAGAATCAGACTCAGCACTGTTCCTACGGCTGCTTTACACCCGACATGCATACATGCCACACACACACACACACACACACACACACACACACACACAAAGACGCACACGGTGAACCGGGAACACAGACCCGGCACGGCAGCACAAACAAACACACTAAAAATACAAACTACGCATATCCAAACACTCTCAGTCCTTAATGAGCTAGCACTTTTAAGAAAAGACTCCACTACGACTCTGTACCACACACTGATACCTTGAGGAGAACTCACGATCGGATGAGATGAACAGAGGAAAAGAAGCACTCGGGGATATGAAAGAGGAAGGGAAGAAGTGAAGGTGAGAGGAGAAATCAAAAAGCGCCTGGAGAGAGGGAGGAGAGCAGGAAGAGAAAAGTGTGCACCTCGCTCCTCATATCTCTAAGGAAGATGATGGGGGATAGGGTGGGGGGTTGCGGGGTTGTCTGGGTGGAGGAATGGGGAGGCTGGTGCTGTTGGTGGAGGAGGGGCGGTGGTATGCTGTCGCTCAAGGCAAACAAGCGGGTGAGTAAATAGACTCATGGGTGTAAGGGGTGGTGAAGCTAGGTGAGGCGAGGGATAGGGAGAGAGGCACGATTGTTGTGCTGGGGGAAACTCAGCTGTTCTCCAGCGCTATATGTTGAGGATAGTGCCGTATCCATCTTGTTTACATGTCCATGCAGTGGCCTGAACTCTCGCTTTACACAGCCCTTAAACATAACAACCCTCTCCGCCGTCTTTCTACCCTGTCTCACCCACTCCCGTCCTCCCCAGGCCTGCGGGCCCTTAACCCAGCTCTCATCTCTCTATCCCTTAAACCATCCCCCTCTTCAAGTGCCTCCCTTCAACCCTATTTCTCTCCCCCCTCTATCCATCTGTCTCTCTTCCTCTCCCTTCCCTCCTCCCCTCCACTGATCACATCCCTTGGGTTTGTGCACAACCGCTCGGCTGATGAGGGGGAGGCTATCGCTGCCAGTGCTTTGATCCCATGAAAGCTGATATCCAGAACAGAGCTGCAGATCCCGCCACCGGGCACCTCGGTATTTGAACGACAAGGCTCTGTGTAAAACCTGGGATCAAGAAATCTAGACAGGTGGAGCTGACTGGTATAGAGCTCACCATACAGCACCTGAGAGATAATATATAAAACCCACTGTTTTAAAATGTGATTTATTTTGATGCAATGAACTGAAATATTCCTTTGTGATGTGACCTGATGTGATGTGCGAAGTTTTCCTAGAACTTTACTCCGTTGCCTCTCTTATGCATGTGGACAACCTTTAATTTCAGGATCCAACATTGTGTTGACTTGTACGGCTGCTCAAATATGAGTAATCCAGACAGACATGCCAAACGCCTGAGCATTTGAGTCCAAATTTTATGTTACTTGACTTGTGGATGTCTCGAAATTGGGCTGGGATTAGCACACACGAGCACCTATGATCCCCATTCATGTGTAAACCAGTGCCCTGAGCTTTTCTCACACAAAAGAGGAGCACCGGTGCTGCCGCAATGTGTAGTTTATTTTTGTTTGTTTGTTTTCTTTTTGATTTTTTTTTTCTTGCAGAGTTTAGCTGAAAAAAAAAAAAAATCCTAAGGACGGCTGCACACAGAAAATTAAAAGAAAATGTGATTGTTGACAAGTTTGCTGTAGTTAGCATTAGCCTCAACAGTGAAACAAACAATATTAAAGGTCATTGAATCAAGTTTAATGAGTTTGTCAAGGCTGAACTTAATCTGTCATAAAGACACTAACATTAGCTATGGATTTGGATTTACAATATAATTACTCTCCGAACAACTAGCTGTTTAGAGCAATTCCCAGCAATACCAAACTCTAGAAAAACCATACTGGGATCTCTTGGCCCGACCATCCAGAGCCCAATATTGGTGTTCAGGGCTGGTAGGGTGGATACACACAGCCCTCTTTTCTTTTTATGTTCTATATTTCCCTAATCTAATTACAGGGGGCGATCTTCTTTGTTATAGTTTGTGCTGATTTTACGACCACTTGATTTCTTCTGTGGTGTGGGTGGCCGCTCCCAACCTAAACTTCTCTCTAAATATTTGAGAGCGCTGATCAGGCAGCAGGAGACGCAAGGCTAACGGAGGGAGCACGCAGCCTGCCCATTTACAGAAGGACGCATGAGGAACACTTTCTCCAGTTTTGCTCTATAGCAGAATTATGACTGGTGTTTTGCTTTACGGGGACCAAAAAATAAATAAATAAATCAAAGGAAATTGTGTGTACTTACCACAATACAGATAAAAGCAACACTGGTCTGTGGTGCTGGGAAACGAAATATGGAACTAAAACCTGGGAATGTGGTTAAAAGGTGACATTTCAGAGGACACAGACAGTGTCTATGAACTGGCTCAAATTCACATATGGGAAATATTGAACTAAAATAAACTTTAGCAGAATGACACATAATAATCATACATTGAAAGAGTGTAATGGAAAATACTCAGCTTTAGACAGACTTCTATAAGTGTCTTGCTGGTTACATCAAAGCAATTGCGGAGAAAATAAACAATTAGCCATGGACTGGGAATATGTTCATAAATAATGGATTTCTTTTCTCTCTTAGAAATTAAGTTCTGCAATAAAGTAACCTTATATAGATCTAAAAGTTCCATGCTGCGAATTGACACACAAGATATTAGCCTTTCCCCCACAGGCCACCATGAAGGGAGAATAAAAGAATGCCAATGACATCTGTGAATAACCAAACAGCCACTGGAAATCCAGGACCAGATTGCAGAAGCATTATAAACACAGATGTAATTGATCAAGAAAGAAAACCCCTGTTAGGGAAATGAATTCACATTTCCTATTAAAAGTTTCTGTTTTGTTGTGGCCTTCTCGCTTTCTGCCTTTTGTTTCCACTTGTTCCAACATTCAAAAGCATTGTTCTCCCTATTAATCCAACCAAAATGCTCTTTAAAGTAAAGATGAATCCCCATCCGCTCCTGAGCTTCTCAGCCCTGTTTACAGCGGGCTGTCATGGCGTTCGGCAGGGGTAAGGGGAGGGGAGGGAAGAAAGGAAAAAAGTTTCCCGGCTGTCCATCACTCTGTTATCAGAGCATTATCTGTGCCAGACGCCCACCATCCTCGGCAGCGATACTGAGACAGCATCCAGGACCTCGGGACGCCACGGAAAAACACAGCAGGACACCGTGAGAGGTGTGACAACGTCAGTGGGTACAGCAGGCGCAGATGACTGAACGCTCTTGTCTGCCGTCTCAGGCGCACACACATACGCACAGAAAAGCACAGGCAAAGACACGGAAACGACACATAAAGACTTGCAAACATGTCACACCATCACAGGTTATTATAAACTCGCACTATATTAAAGTCTATTGACGTTGATGTCCATGTTTGTTTTTTATCATTATTATTCTCATATTAAGCAGGTACAATAAAAACGAAATGATAGTGCAATTTACCAAATAAAGTTTTTAATGCTTTTTATGCGTCAGTAAAGGGTGATGGAAATGCAAAAATGATTTTATGTATTGTTGACTGGACTGATTTCATTGGTCTGAAGACAAGAATGTGCAGGTCCGTGTTTAAGATTCATCAACATTTATTAAAGAAAAGGGTGGATGTGTATTCCGGCCTCTCAACCAGTGACTGCTGGGATGGACTCCAGCACCCCCATGACCCTGATTAGGAAGCAGTGGCGGTTAAAAGAAGATGGCTGGTTATTGTACGCTAGCGTCTCTGTTTTTTTCTGCCATGTTTTATTTCCGGTTTGTAAGCTTCTCATCTACTTTTTTGTTATCTCCTCTTTTCTTCCCCCATTTGGAACATTCTTGTGGACTTTAATCAGTTTATCACTGAGTTGGTGCTTTCATGAAAACGCCCCCCAAAGCACAACAACCTCTATTTACAAAACATTAGTCATCAAATCAGCTGGATTTTTAGTATATTCAAGAGGTTTTATACCCAAGAGTGTTTGAAAACAAAAGATATTAATTTAAGTTTTGTGAGCAGGGTTGCGTGTGTTTGATTACATCTAGAAAAGATGCACGTTTAAAAAAACCCGACATGAAACCTTCAACAACAGGAGAAGGAAGGAGAAGAAAAACAGAGAGAGTGAGTCCAAAAATCACTTGGGGGACAAACAGCTACTGCATGTTGTTCAATATTTGGAAGACTTGGTGACTGTCTGCTCAAATATTGTCCCTTGGCTGTCGGGCCTGAGACGGGAACAGAGTGGTAGTGAGACTGACAGTGAGAGCTCTGTGAGTAGCCAACACTCTGTTTATCCGTCTGTCTGTCTCGCTGTTTATCTGACTGTCAAATTATCCCTCTCAGCAAACAGCTCACCGGCAGCCGAATGCAAATAGCACGGTCGACGGTGGTCATGTGTGACAGCTGCTCGGTCTCAGCGCTGGTCAGCTGATACCCGAGACGCGCCGCTTTACTGTAGATGAAACATACGTGGTTGTACTTGAAGGCGTAACATGTTTAGGAGAGTTCAGCCTGGACAGCCTGTTGAGCACAGGAAGGAAGCTCAGGCATCAGGAAGTGATAACGAACCTTTCTGCTTGAAAAAAAAGGGTGAAAGACACTGAGAAGGAATGTTAAAAAATAGATAAATCAATTCAAAAAGAAACAGCTGAAACTCCTGTACTTGAATCATCAAGTTGTATCGTAAAGTGGACAGAAATTCTCACCGCAAGCGTGTATGTGTGCAAGTGTGTGTTTTCCATCTTCTCAATGCTTGGTTTCACCTGAACATTATAGGGTTGTTCGCCTGCCATTTTCCCCTCCAGCCACAGTGTATACAAGAAATTACACAGGTTAGCGGCAGGAGTGACAGAAGCTTTCATTAAGATCAGAATGATCCCAGATGGAAATATCTTTCACTGAAAATCAAGACTCCATGCGGATTATGCAGCAAATATTCAGGGTGCAGACACATACGGGAGCACAGGAGCCTCGCTGTAATCGAGATTTGTGTCTCACATGATGAAAAACCCCCCCATAAACATCTAACTTTTAACACTGACCAAATATCTTACCTATATAAATAAATATAGAAATAAATAATATAAATAAATATAGAAATATCTTACCAGACCTATTATTCAGAATTATTATTATTATTATTATTATTATTATTATTATTATTATTATTATTATTATTATTATTATTCAGAAATAAAGTCTTTATTAAATGAAATACACGTGTGAAAAAGTGTTTGAGAGTCGCAGTCTTTAGACTGGAGTGAAAAATACAATACAGTTACATCCAACCGAGATGATAACCGAGACGTCATCATTGGAAGTCTCTTCTACATCTGACAACAATGTCCTTGAACGATGATTTAACGGCACAAAGCGCCCCTTTGTGCATTTAAAACATGGCACCATAATACGCTTGTCATAAAGACAAAAGTGCAACTACAGACTGCTCTGTCGGAACAGAAAGCTCAAGTTCCTCCGCAGATTGCCCTCCGAACCACGGAAGATGACACATTCGCTTAATTTTCGCCTTTGTGACTGACACAGGAAGTATTCGTGACAAGTGTAGATATAAATTAATGCAGCTGAGAAGAGAGAGAGAAAGAGAGAGAAAGAGAGAGAGAGAAAGAGAGGTGGCTGGAAAAGGCGAAAAGAGAAAAATGAAGCGCAGGAGTCAAGGAGGCACTTGTTTGGCTGGTCCTCCATGCCACCCAGAAATGCAGGCCAGCATGCAGCAAGAGAGAGAGGGAGAGAGAGAGAGAGAGAGAGAGAGAGAGAGAGAGAGA
>BJFM01005015.1:18459-38049 GCA_016586285.1 Arothron firmamentum | reverse complement strand
AGGGAGGAATGCCTGGAGGCAACCCAGGAGGACCTCCCCAGAGCAGCTCCCAGGAGCCCACCATTGAGGAAGTGGACTGAAATGTCTCTTCAAATTCATATTTGTATATGGACTTAAAACAGAATTCTTCATATTAGTGTCAAAGTTTGTTGTATATTTGTCATTTAAGCTTCAAATGTGACCTTGACTCAGTAAAACTAACAGCTCAACGATAGTTAAGAAGTACTGTAAATAGTGTATTTTGATTTCTTTTTACATGCAGTTTGGTTCTTTTCGTCAGTTTTGGCACGTTTCAACTAGAGTCAATTTTAATTCTAGCAAAAACCCAATATATGTATGATTGTCAAGAACTCTGGACAGCGGACTTCCAGATGCACTTTATTTTGGTGGTATTTTAAAAATGAAAAACAATGACCTATAAATAAAGATTTGTATCAACAAAGCTAATCTGTATAACTTGTCACACATCACTATAAAACACGAACATTTAACCTACAGCAGTATTTAATGTTTGTTTTCAGTTGTTGATCTACCAGCTGTATTATTTTGAGTCAAACGTAGGTGGAATCCATTCCGGACTTTTATTTGTGTAGGACGATCTTACAGGAAGTAGCGGAATGGGTTTCCGGTTAACGCTCTCGTGCCGTCCCGCCCCACCAAGTCTGTGCCATCTTGTATTTAGCAAGAACAAAAACGGTGTAAGAAACAAGCCCAACCTTGGAATGGGGCACCGATAGCAAGACAAACTTTAGGATTATATTTCAAAGAGGCATAACAACAGTGGGACATTATGCTCTGAAGCCAGGCAGCGCAGACTAAAACCAGCCACACCCTGGTGAATAGCTAACGTTAACGTTAGCCTCGAAGCTACCGAAGCTAAGCTAGCCAATTAGCTAATGCTAGTAAACCAGAAAGGAAAGGGGCAACCAGTGAGCTTAAGGTTTCTGTTTGAAGCAGTTGACCGAGTAGCATAGTTGTGAAGTCATTGATTTCTGCTCTGGCTACTCTGAAATCAGGGAGACATCGGCGGAAATGGACCAAATATCCTGCTGATTCTCCACTCAGAGGAAACCCGGGCTATGTGGATAGTGGCTCGCTAGCTTGGCTGCTACCCGTTGTTTTTCGTTCCAGAGCGGAACCCCAAGAAGCCACATCAAGTAAGTCTGGCTTTCATTTTTACAGCCACATTTAGGTTGTTTTCCTGTTGTGTCGGTCATACAGTAGCTAAAATTCATAACATTCCAAACGGTTTTGGAGTACGTTTTGTGAGTTTTGGCTTACACCTATTTTGTGTCATCGTTCGTTGAGTATATTTTGATGCGGTCTGTGATGTGGTCAGAATCTATTATAAAACTGGATTTAGGAATTCAAGCGACTTTTGTTTTAATGTCATTTCTGTTCGGCGGATCAGTGTTTGTGCGGTGTTTGTCTGTCTTTTTTGTCAGCTACAAAAATAAACCCCATGAAAGTGTAACTGCTACGATTGCTGTCGATTTTAAAAACATTTCCTTAACCTTATAACGCACACAGATGTCGGACAGATCCATTATTTGAAAAACAGTTGCTGAACTTAAAGAAAAGGCTCGTTGCATTCATGTGGGTGGAAACGGAAATGCTGAACTGTAAGTGTCACACAGAAACATCGTTTCAGCCTTGTTCCAGTCTCCTCGCTTGTGTTGGCAAACTTGATTTTTGGTGACTTATCCCCATTTCTTTGCTTGATGAAGTGTTAAACTGGGCTCATTCACGTTTCTTCACACTGGCAAAACCATGACACGTATTCTTGAATCAGTTCTTTCTGCCTTGGCCTTATGTTGTGACTTTGAGAGAGTTCCAGTTTTTTAAAACCAGTAAGGATGGAGGCACACTTTGGCCCTTTCACGGATTGTTGTGACACTGTCAGGTCAGTGTATTCAGGTCAAACCTTTCCTTTTGCAGAATAGATCTGACCACGCCCTGTAATAATTGTCATGTTTTGCTGCCTGTTGTGTAGTTTAATGAGATGAAACAGTTTTGATTTGGGCTTTGATGTGTCTGCTGTGTGCTGACTCTTATTTTATGAATATTACCGTCAGCGCATGATATAAATCTTTTTGTTTCATGTCAGCCATGTGACTTTGGTTATTCAGCACTTCTACATTTGACCTCATTATGGTAAAAAAAAAAAAAGATCTTGTATAATGTTGAATGTTGACAAAGCAAAGTTGTCTGCAACCTCCATTTTATTTGTAAAATAACAGAAATATATTTAAATACCCTGTCAAGCTTGTTGGTTTAGATTTTAGCATTTTCAGACACTGAAGGCCAGTCTGTATAATTTGTAGTCTCATAGTTTTTTTGTTTTTACAGTTACCTTTGTAGAGTTAAAGATAACATAAAGGAGAAACACATGAGTATTATGGGACGGATCATACCCACAAAAATGTCCCATCTCTCCTTATTTGGAAAACACGCTCATCTTGGAGACTTTTTCCTTCACATTATTTACATTGCTTCTTTTTCTTCTGACCGAAGACTGAAGCATCAGTGCTCCGGCTTACACACAATCAAGCCCAATGAGTGCCACGTATTGTGGCAGGCTGGGTGGGTGGGTGGGTTATGTCGCACGCAGGTATTTAAAGAGCAGTGGAACCGCTTTAAACACAGACCCCAAAGCTGTTTTTCCAGGCATTCACTCGGTCACAGGGGCCTGGTTACGTTGCTCCAGATGACGCTCTTGAATGAGCAGCTAAATTAACCCCATTATGAAACGATGCCTTTGTGGATGACCTGGGCATGGCGTGGGGACGGTAACGGCTGCTTCAGTCACATCATGTGAGCTGGAGCTCAGCTCTTATCGTCCTCTGGCTTTTATACTGAGACTTATCCCAAACATGAAGTCAATTAACCATGATCAGAATAAACTGAATAAGATCCTTAAATGTGGATTGCATAAAAAATGTTATTGAGTTATTTTTTAACAGTTGTATTCATTGATCTTGGATCATAAAAGTGAAAATCTATCTGAATTGGATTATATTTTCCTTCCCAGCTCCGCTAGCTGTATTCTAAGGAAGTGTGAGAGATGATAAAGATCAGTAATAGTCACAGTAACATTCTTGGCTCATTCTGTTCTCTTCAGAGAATATGACTCTTTATAATCTCTCCGGTCTCATGACAACATTCACAGCTGTGACATTGAATGGGAGCAATCTGAGGATCGTCTCAGTGGTTCCACCTCAGCCTGACATCAGCTGCTGGCACTGAATAAGCAACAAAGAAAACGATTATCTTCAATGTGGTCTTTATGAGATAAATACGATAAATGAGTTTATACTCTTCAGGATTGTAATCTGATCTAATCTAGGCCCTTTTTGTGTTTGATCCACCATGTAAGAGCATTTTAGATGTTAATTATTGTGAATCATAGTAAAATAGACACACTTTAAACAATGATTAACTAAATGTTAGTTAAATCCACAGTTTGATGGGAGGTGGATTTGGTGATTGTAATAAATTCTGTGTCCTGCAGCGTCGATCAGCTGATGGTTTTGTGACACAGAGGGCTGTCTGAGAGCACACTCACTGTTTATTACTCTACATGTTCAGGCATTGTTGTTTTCCAGACTCGTGTTGAGCGACTGTAAATGAAATCCACCGGCTGAGGGAATGTAGAGGCACCTGGTTTTGGAAGCTGTTGCGGTCCAGATGGAAGCTGATTCACTGTTACACACTTACCCCTCCAGACTCAGTCGCAGTGTTCGCTGCTGCAAGATGTTTGAGGCTCCTTCATATCAGATTTCTGCGTACACCAGGGAATTTTGCAAATGGGTCACTTCGACAGAACGCATTTTCCAGCATGTTTATCGCATTAATTAGGTGGTTCCTTCCACTCTTAATGCTCTTCTGATTTGCACACAATCCATAATTAAAGCTCGTTCCTTCAGTGGATTAAACACTCGTCAACGCTTTTGGTTTGAAATTTTAAAAATATGAGCAGAACCCAAATGGTTAAATTGATCATGCCTCTGTTCCTCCCTGACCCCTGCTGCCTTCCAGGCCCTGGCCATGCCCTCCAGTGCACGGGCGGGCAATCTCAAGGACCCGGAGGTGGCGGACCTATTCTGCAAAGATGATCCAGAAAAGTTGTTTGCTGATCTCCGTGAGATCGGTCACGGCAGCTTTGGAGCCGTTTATTTTGTAAGTAGGATGTTTATCTGAAGCAAATGTTACACTTATTAGTAACTGAAATCTACTTTCTGCTGCTTTGTTTGATGTGTGAAAGTGTGAAGCGGGCAGACTCTGATGTTCCTCCTCTTTCAGCTGATCACACGAAGAAAATTACACCTTATCTGCACCTCAGCGTTAATCTGGAAACTGGCTGAATTTTCCTTCCCCTTCAGAAAAGACAGTGTGAACACCGTGTGTGTGTGTGTGTGTGTTGAGCATTGCATCTCACTTTTACCTATTTTGTGGTTGACTCACACCTCCACAATGTACTTGCTGAATGTAGCAGAGTCAGCGGAGCTTTAATGTTTACTTTATTTTAAAACTGTTCTCTCAGGCTGCATTCAGTAAGTTACTGATGTTCATTTCTGCTCAAACAGGCCCGAGACGTGCGCAATAATGAGGTGGTGGCCATCAAGAAAATGTCCTACAGCGGCAAGCAAACAAATGAGGTAACAACGAGCAAGCGTCTTTGAGTCTCCGATCTATTACGAGCTGAAATGAGTGTTGTGGTCGTGTGCAGAAATGGCAGGACATCATCAAAGAGGTGAAGTTCCTGCAGAAACTCCGGCATCCCAACACGATTGAGTATCGGGGATGTTACCTTAAGGAGCACACTGCCTGGGTGGGTATCGTTACAGGATACAGAAAGCTTTGTGCTGCAGAAAGTGATCCATAATAACACATGTGTGTGTGCGTGTGTGTGTGTTGTCCTTCAGCTGGTGATGGAGTACTGTCTTGGCTCAGCCTCAGATCTCCTTGAAGGTAAATTCAACAACAGATGTTGGTTTATTTTCTCACAGTGTGATTTTTTTTTTCAGTCAGTTGATTTTTTTCTCTCTTTCTCTCTCTTTCTCTCCCTCCCTCTATCTCTCCTTCAGTTCACAAAAAGCCACTGCAGGAAATCGAAATAGCTGCTATCACCCATGGTGCACTGCAGGGACTAGCATATCTTCACTCTCACAACATGATTCACAGGTGACCGCGCTGTTCTTTTCCTCAGACTTGCTTTCGAGCCGAGAACAGAAGACGTTAACTTGCTTTATCTGACGTGAGTGAGGGGAATTCAGAGCTTTGGTGATGAAGTTGGAGTTGGATTTTTTTCTGCAGGGATGTGAAAGCAGGCAACATCCTGCTGACTGAGCCTGGTCAGGTCAAACTCGGGGACTTTGGTTCCGCATCCATCGTATCTCCAGCCAACTCCTTTGTGGGGACGCCATACTGGTGAGCGTCTTTGTTGGTCACATTTAAATAAACACTTTATTTTGGATTAGCATTCTTTAGTTTCCTCTTTTTAATTGGCAGCAAAGAACAAAAATCATCACATCATAAAGCCTGTTAAGGATATTTTGTCTATATTATTTTAACAATTCTATGTAAATCTTGTTTTTTCTTCTTAAATCAAACCCGAATGATTGTGTCTTGTTGCTTCCTTTTCCAGGATGGCTCCAGAGGTGATTTTAGCCATGGATGAGGGCCAGTATGACGGCAAGGTGGACGTGTGGTCTCTGGGTATCACCTGCATAGAGCTGGGTATAGTCTTAGACTCTGTGTGTGTGTGTGTGAGTGTGTGCGCACCTACTCTGGGTTGGTCTGCAGGTCACTGACACTGTGCTCTCTCTGCAGCGGAGAGGAAGCCCCCGCTCTTCAACATGAATGCTATGAGTGCCTTATATCACATCGCTCAGAACGAGAGCCCCATTCTTCAGTCCAATCAATGGTAAGATGATTTTTATTAATCAGGCTGGCGTAGGCCTGAACGGGCTGTAGGTGTCTGGTAATGTAATTGGATATTTTGGTGAATGCAGATTCATTTCATTTGCTTTTTCTCTGAGTTTTTTAATGGTCAGGTTATTTTTGGTGCAGCTTGATCATGAATTATTCCTCCACAGGTCTGATTCCTTCCGCAACTTTGTTGATTCTTCACTACAAAAGATCCCCCAGGACCGGCCTACCTCGGACGTGCTGCTCAATGTGAGAACATCAGCCAGGTTTTTCACCAACATCAAAAAGCACAAACGTACGCAGAGGGTTTGTTCTTATGCCTTTCTCTTCGGCAGCATCGATTTTTGTGCCGCGAGCGCCCGCTGACGGTGATCATGGACTTGATTGCACGAACAAAGGATGCCGTGAGAGAGCTGGATAACTTGCAGTACAGGAAGATGAAGAAGATCCTCTTCCAGGAGACGCAGCAGAATGGGCCTGTGTCTGAAGGAGGGGAGGATGAGGAGGTGAGGAATGGACACAGATGCTTGGTGGCCTGTGGGTAAAGAGAAAAGAGCAGTGTCCACTTTCATGGCAGCTTCACCTTGCTGCTGCTGTTTTATTAGCTTGAAAACTAACAATTAAAATTTTAGTTAAATAAAAAGAATTTCTTTATTTAGAAACAAACGACTAACTGCGCATGTGTGTGTGCAGGAGGTGGAGCAGTATCTGCTGCGGACAGGCACAGTCAACAGCATGGAGAGCTCCCAGTCAGTTCCCAGTATGTCCATCTCTGCCAGTTCCCAGAGCAGCTCCGTCAACAGTTTGGCTGACGCCTCCGACGACAGTAGCAGTGAGATGGCCATGATGCAGGAGGGCGAACACACCGTCACCTCCAACAGCTCAATCATCCACCGTCCAACGGTAAAGACCCTCAACTTTCACTTCAACCCCTGTTTTGTGTGAACGAGCACTCTGAGACCAGTAAACGCTGCTTTTTCCTTCACTCTCGTCATTCGTGTGATTCCTCAACTGTGTCCTCCTCCTCTTCAGGGTCAGGACAACATCTATGATGATCCGTACCAGCCAGAGATGGACCAACCCCAGCCCGTCTCTGCTGGACGGCGGCGCGCCTACTACCGCAACCGTGACCACTTCGCCACGATTCGAACGGCTTCTTTGGTAAGACTTATGATTAAAGCCACCAGTTTTACAGTTTTTTTGCAGTTTGCAGTGTGCTGGTGATGGATTACTGCATTTGTAGGTCTCACAAAGTCTAAGAGCACACACAGATAGCAGAAATGCCCACATAAATCCGTCTATATGCTGGACTTTTATGTCAGCGATAGAGAGATGCCTTGTAGGGACAACTGTGGGTCATGCTGACATGTTTCTTTTCCAGGTAACCCGTCAGATCCAGGAGCATGAGCAGGGCTCAGCCCTGCGAGAGCAGATGTCTGGGTATAAACGAATGAGGCGGCAGCACCAGAAGCAGCTGATGGGCCTGGAAAACAAACTGAAGGCAGAGATGGACGAGCACCAGCTGAAGCTTGACAAAGAGCTGGAGAATCAGCGCAACAGTTTCGCCACCGAAGCAGACAAATTGGTTAAAAAGCACCAGGCCATCCTGGAGAAAGAGGTGAGGTGGTGTTCTGGCCTCCGCTGTGCTTGGTCACATGTCAGGAAAATGGATTATCCGCAGCAGCACTCCTTCTCTTCTGTCTTTCTTCAGACCAAAGCAGCTTTAGCAGAAGAGAAGAAGTTCCAGCAGCATATACTGGGCCAGCAGAAGAAAGAACTGACCAGTTTACTGGACTCACAGAAACGCCAGTATCGCCAACGCAAGGACCAGCTGAAGGAGGTACCCACGGATATAACCTGGGAGAGGTCAGTTCCAGTTACTGCAGCACCGCTTTTCATCTGACCTCCTCGATTTCTGTCTAAACAGGAGCTGAACGAGAACCAGACGACTCCAAAGAGGGAGAAACAGGAGTGGCTGATCCGGCAGAAGGAGTGTCTGCAGCAGATGCAGGCTGAGGAGGAGGCCAGTCTGCTGCGGAGGCAGAGGCAGTACTACGAGCTGCAGTGCCGCCAGTACAAGAGGAAGATGCTGCTGGCACGCCACAACCTGGAGCAGGACCTCCTGCGGGAGGTACAGCAGCGGCACACACCCACATCCTGTAAGTTCATCCAGAAACAGGAACGCTGACATGCTTTCGTGTCTCCTCGCGCCCCTCCCTCCAGGATCTAAACAAGAAGCAGACCCAGAAGGATCTCGAGTGCGCCATGTTGCTGCGACACCACGAGTCCACGCAGGAGCTGGAGTTCAGGCAGCTGAACTCGGTGCAGCGAACCCGTGCCGAGCTGATCCGAACACAGCACCAGACTGAACTGGCCAACCAGATGGAGTACAACAAACGTCGTGAGCAGGAACTTCGGCAGAAGCACACGGTGGAGGTCAGGCAGCAGCCCAAGAGCCTCAAGGTTTGTGAAGGACGGCGACCCGATAACCATGCTAGTCAAACAGGATGTTTGACTTTCATGGGTATCTGATTTTTCAGTCCAAAGAGCTGCAGATCAAGCGTCAGTTCCAGGAGACGTGCAAGATCCAGACTCGTCAGTACAAAGCACTGCGGAACCACCTGCTGGAGAGCACTCCAAAATCCGACCACAAAACCGTCCTCAAACGCCTCAAAGAGGAGCAGACGCGTAAGCTGGCCATCCTGGCTGAGCAGTACGACCACTCCATCAACGACATGCTGTCCACACAGGCTGTGAGTAAGGCAAGGAAACCTCCGCGCACCTCCACATCACCCTCAGAACCCTCCTGACAGCAACCGCCAACCTTTCACTCTGAGCAAATTAACGTCATTCACAAACGAAATAGTATCACCATTCTTGAGAGTGTTGTTACTGGGTCTGTTAATGGTGAGAAGAACATGTTTTGGGGGGGTTAGGTCATATTCTGATGTTTTTGAGCTCAGTGGGCATGTTGGTGGTGTCTCACATTGACGCTCTGCTGGGTCTGGGAATTTGTCCTCGCAGCTGCGACTGGATGAGACTCAGGAGGCCGAGTACCAGGTACTTCGGATGCAGCTGCAACAGGAGCTGGAGCTGCTGAACGCCTACCAGAGCAAGATTAAGATCCACACGGACACTCAGCACGACCGGGAGGTGAAGGACCTGGAGCAGAGGGTGTCCATCCGCCGGGCGCTGCTGGAGCAGAGGGTAGGATCACAGCTAAGCAAACACGTTTACAGGATGTGGAGGCAGCAGCTGTTGCGTTGTAACGCCTGAAACTGTTGCCGTTGTCAGATTGAAGAGGAGATGCTGTCGCTTCAGAACGAACGTTCGGAGCGCATCCGTACTCTGCTGGAGCGTCAGGCGCACGAGATAGAAGCCTTCGACTCGGAGAGCATGCGTCTGGGCTTCAGCAACATGGCGCTGAGCGGCATTCCAGCCGAGGCCTTCAATCAGGGTTACCCAACGCCCAGCCCGTCCTCGGGCTCCAGCGGCTGGCCGTCACGTCCCGTCCCTCGCTCGGGGAGCCACTGGAGCCACAGCGTGCAGAATTCGGTGGCTACGCCCTCTTGGCGCACTCAGAACCACAGCAGCGGAGGCTTCAGCCGGGCAGAGTCGGTCTCCTCCTCCCACGGGCTCGGCAGGGACAGCGAGATGCACAAGAGTGCCAGAGTTCATTCCTCTTCCTCCTCCTCCTCTTCCCACCAATATCACCTCCACCACCACCACCAGCAGCAGCAGCAGCAGCAGCAGCAGCAGCAGCACTACCTCCCCCAGCACTACCAACACCACCAGAGCACGCCGCAGCTGTACCGCGACACCCACGACCGCGACCACAGGGAGCGTGAGCGCGCCCGGGAGTGGGTCGGGGGCGGGAGCCACTACTCCCATCATTCCCAGGCCTACAAGCACCTCCCGACCCATGCTTCTTCACAGTCTCTGGCTCTGCTCCCTCCCCCACCGCCACCCCCGCCCATCTCCCGCACCACCTCCCCTCCCTCTTCAGCCTCGTCGTCCTCCTCCTCACAGGGAGGCTACGGAGGCGGGGGGCTGAGCATCAAAGGGCCCGGGCTGATGGCTCTCAGGAACAGCCCCCAGCCTCTGAGGAGGACGGCCTCCGGGGGGCCAGGCGGGGGCAGTGAGGGAGGGCTGAGCCGGAGCACCTCTGTCACGTCACACATCTCCAACGGTTCTCACCTGTCCTACTCCTGAACGCTGCCGCAAACCTAGGTTTTTAGATTTGCAGGCGCTTTAGCAAACAAGAAAATAGAAATGTTTTTAAGTGTAAATTTAAAAATTAAGATTGGCTGACCTGTGCAGGGAGGTCAAAGTTCACAATGCACAAGAAGAGAGAGGAAACGATTGAGGTCTTCCTCGTGTTGCTCAGCGATAAATGTTAAAAAACTGACCCGGCTTCTGCGGAATGAACCATTCCTTCATTCTGTAACAGCCGAGTCGATTGCACAGAAGTCGAAGCAGTTTATTTGGTTTAAATCGATGTTTTTGGGTTCGTAACTGCGAGTGTGAGTCGAGGAGCTTCCACTGGGTAGCGGTGCTTTAAAAACCACTGTAACTTTGTAAATAACGGTAAACTCAGTGTTTCTACAGTTGATCTGAGAGTGGTGGAGGAATGTAGATATAAATTACAAAACAAACACTGCCACCTCTCTGTCGGGCTGACCTAAAACTACTCCACCATCTTCAATCTTTTTAAAGGAGCAGTTTGATGGTCGAACATAATTCTTGAGAAGGTTGCAAAGCTTAATCGGACCGTTCCTACAGGTTTTAGGATATATTACAGTTTGGGATAATTTAGGGGTTGTCAACCCAGGTCTACAAGACCCGCAGACTGGGTTGACGGCCAGTATAAATGAGTCAGGTTTTATGAGAAATTGGCCAGAAAAATGTGGCGCTGCCATCTTCACCTCGTGTGGAAAAGAGCCGGGTTAAACCTGGAGAGAGAACGTTGACCCCATGTGGGTATTTTTGAGTCTGGGTCGGTTACACACCTGCTGAGACACTTTTGTGTTCATGGTGCCAAGATGTGACTATAATCACAACACATACTGTATTCCCTACACTCGTTCCTGACAGACGAGAGTCAGACTGCTCCTTCAAAGGGATGTGGGTGGCAGGGAGTATTTCTGCGTTAGCCGCGTGTTGTGTGTGTGTGTGAGTGCGTGCGTGAGTGTGTGTGAGTCACTGTGTTGTCTCCTTAGTTCTACCCGTGTCGTCCTGTGTGGGTTGCGTCTGTAGATAAAGTGTACTTGTACACGAGTACAGTTCAGAGCATGGAGCTTTGTGTATAGACAGCATTTGTATGGAGAACATGCACACAACCTATTTATATAAATGCATATAAATGTAAGATACCTGTAAATGTAGCAGGTATGCTGAAGATTGTTCACTGTCCAAACACTTTTGACTGACATTGTACTTATCCATGTACATAAAAGCACTAACTTTGAGACTGTGTTAGAGTAATAATAATGATTATTTTGTCAAGTGAGTTATACCAATTTGTACTAGATTCAAACAAATAGATGCTATCATTATTATTACCTCTACTGCAGTTGTAATATGTTGTACGCTTATTTTTCAAATGTAATTGCCAATTTTGACCACTAGGTGGGGATAAGCGAAACGTGACTGAACGCTAAGGAGAATAAAAGGACTACCTTTCCCAGCATTCCTGTGGAGGTCTCAGGGGAGGAGTCTACAGTTGTGGACAGGTTGTTTCTATTTTTTATTTTTGAGCCAGTATTAAATTGCAGTTCCCAGTCAGGCTGGAGAAAAAAAAAAAAAGAAGAAAAAAAGCGACACATTTCCAGATTTGTTCACAACATTTGGTGCCATATTTTATTTTAATTTCTTAATTTTCTTTCACACTCTTGTTGTTAAAGGACTCCTGAATCACTGTAACATGCTCACAGTCCGTATTATTGATTTCATAACACTGAAGTCACATGAAGAATTGTGTAAAATATATAAATTATTCAGTTACCGGCAAAATTGGGAAATTCGGTTTTAGTTATTTTGTAAATGGATCTTTATTACGTTTTTATTTGCAGCTTTTAAGTTTTTTATTTTATAACGGCCTTGTTAATTTTAAATTGTAAAAAAAAAATGTGGGTGATTTCTATATTTTACACAACTGCTTGTCCTGAAATTCTTGAACACTCGGTCCTCTAACGACCTCCACCCTCATTTGCTCCATTTCAACACCTCATCATTTAATTTTGCACAGTCCGAATGGGTAGAAAATTCATTAGGTCACTTCCTGTTGTGGCGTCGCTGCACGAGAATGGAGTGCCCGCCAGGATGTCAGCTGATTTCCTGTCACGTGGCCCTCCATTGCCGCCACAGGAAGTGGACCTCGGGGTGATCGATGCTGTCCGTCTACCTCATTTGCACTGATAGTAAAAGAATGTATGAGTGGGTTTAAAACAAACAAAAAATGTCCTGTATAAACGTTTTGGCTTTTTTTTTTTTAAGGTTCTTTTTCTTTTCATTTTGTAAAAATGTGGATAAGAAGCCAAATTATTGGAGCGTCGTTGAGAAAAAGGTTTGGTCCCTCTGCTGCCGACATGTGTTGGACCTGGGTCCCCGCAGGAGACGCCATGGAAGTTTAGATGCACCTGTCGCGAATCTGCTGACGGCAGCCGGACAAACGTTAAACCTTAAAACAACTGTGAGATTTTTCATTTTGCCAATTTTAAGTTTCAGTGCTGTTTGTTCCTTTTTGCCAATTAAAGCTGCAGTGCTGAATCATCCTGACATCAGCTTTTCTGTTTCCTCTTCGCAGAATCAGACGTTGTCGGGAATGTTGATGTTTTATCAGGGCTAATCTGCAGATTCTTTCGGAAGAGTTTGATGTAAAAACGTTTTCTGAATGAAGGGGTATTTGAAAGTTTAGACTCAACACAGCAAGCGCAGAAAATAATTTGATTTTTCAAGAATTTTTCCCGTTGAAGCTTCAAGGGTGAATCTGTCTGGATGTGATGCGTTTAATGACGGTGGGATATTTGAAGACTGAAGCAAAGTCTTCCAGAAAAGATGTTTAGAAGTTTTGTTTTTTGTTTTTTAAGTTCACTTGAAAGCAAATGAATGTTCCCCAGAATGCAGCTCTGTTCTTTTTTATGTTGAAGGTTTCAGCAGCTGATCAGCAGGTTCGGAACTGACGGACGGATGTTGTGATTGACGGGTTAACGGCGCGAGGTGAAAATGTTCAGGTTCGAGACAAAAATGTCAAAGATTCAAAAGTTGTACAGAAATGTAACAAAAATACTTTTGAAGAAATAAAAAAAACAAAAAGAGAAACTTGTTTTCATCATCTGTTAGGTTAGAATTCAAAAGTTTTATTAATTTTATAGTTTATTGTGCAAACAACCTTTTTATAAATTTCATTTCAAAGCTCAATTAGAAAAAACTCAATTTACAGTTATTTCGGAATTTTAAAATGCTGCTATGAATGCACATTTTATTGTTCTTTGATTTCTTGGTCTTTCAGGCACTTTCAGCATCAGTTTCATGTTTAAATATCACAAACCTCTTTTGGAAAAAATACAGCAAAATCTGACGCTCGAACATAAAATCTTATCACTTTTGGTAAAATTGACACAGATTTACTGCAGCCTGAAAAACACTTGAAACAGGCGAATCGAGAAATGCTAAAAGACTTGTAAACTTTCCCTGAATTCTCTGACCAAATCCCATCTGTCATGTTAAAAACCTTTTCTTTTCTAAACTCAAACATCAGTTTAAATGTTTAAAAATGGGTTTGGGCTGTTCTGGAGTCAGTGAGAAAATCTGGAGAACAAAGACAAACTTGTGGAAACTGGTAAACATGTTTGTGCAAAATGATCAAAGAGTGAGAAACTGAAAATCAGTGAAGGAAATCAGAATTCACACAAATGTGATTCCATCTTTTCTCTTTGAATTTTTTAGAAAAAGGGGTTAAGAAAGAATTTTTTTTTTTAATCGCTGACTATTCTACAGGTTTTGGTTTTCTTGTTCTAGAACTTCTAAGATTAAAGTAGAAACGCGGTAGAAAAAAATCCCTTCGTCTGACCCAAAGCAGAGTTCGGGTGAAAGTTCTGGGTCAGAACTTGACTGAGGTTCCAATCTTCTTCCTCATTTTCTTGCAGAAAACGTTCAGTCACTGATAAAACTCGCTCATCTGCAAACATCAGAAGTCGAAGCACTTCATGATGGCCTCCCTGTCGAACCTGAAGTTGAGGAAGGTCCTGGAGGAGACCAGCGGGACCTCCCACGTTCGGGGCCCGTCTCTGTCGAAGCTATCCTGCAGCTTCCTCGGCTGAAACCGGCGCTCCTCTTTGGGTTTGCCCGGCTGGCTGCTGGACCCCCCCTCGGCCGCTCCTTTCTTCACGTAGGGAGAATCGGAACCTTTCCCCCGCTGGCTGGGCTCGTTCCTCTGCTGCTTGTGTTTGGTCCAGCCTTCACCTTCTGACCCGGTGGGGCGACGCTGCTTGGGGCGGCCACCGTCGGAGGGCTTGCCCGGCGTGTTGAAGTCCTCGTCGCTGTCGGTGGACTCCCCCTTCAGCCGGCTGATCCACTCCCGCAGCGGCCTGATGAACGGGATGGCCATGAAGAACCGGTTGGGCGCCAGTCCGAGCTTGGACTTGGGCGTCATGTCGTTCCGGTGACACGGCAGCTTCTCGATGGAGAACCACTCGATGTTCCGGATCTCCTTCCTGGTTTTGGGGTTGAACTTGGTGTCCTTGGACACTCCCGGGATGATGTAGAGTCGAACCAGCTGGTCGGTGATCTTCTGCTCGATGAACCTGTCCTTGCAGATGCGGTTCTTGATGTCGAAGCCGGTTTCCTCCAGAACCTCTCGAACCGCGCAGTCGTGCGGAGCTTCTTCCTCGTTGACTTTCCCCTTTGGGAAACCCCAGCCGGACTTGGCCAGGTAGCCCTGAACGAGCAGCACGTTCTCCAGGGTTTCGTCCAGGATGATGGCTCCGTAGGTGGGCACACCCATCTTGTACTCCTTCCACTGCTCCAGGACCTTCTGCACGTCCTCCCCGTGCGGAAGCAGGAACGGACAGTGATGGAAAACGGCTTTGGCGAAGTCCCTGATTCCGCAGTGCGGAGCTCCGGGGGTGTTCTGCATGCAGAAGTCCAGGTAGAACCAGTGGGCCAGCTCGATCTGAAAACACACCCGGATGGCATTGTCCCTCTCCTCGCTGGGGATGTGGAGGATGAAACGGCTGCAAAGGTCGTCCAGAACGGCGGCGGGTATGTCCACTCGTTTAGGCTCCATGTTAGTTGAAAACCATTTGAAGACGGAACAGCGGCGGTTCCATCCGCGACTCCGACCCGGTGGATCCAAACTTGGATTTAAGCACACAAAACAAAGCCCGACATCAGCCGACAACTCTTCTTTTCCGGATAAAGCGCGCTAAGCACGCTGGGAGTGGGGGCGCAGCCTTATGACATCACGACACAAACAAACGATTGTTTTCGCCGGCGGCGAGGTTTTTGCCTGTAGAACAATTGATTTCATTGGCTAGTGAATGTTTTCATTGAGTATCACAGATGGCGATTGGTTATCAGAAGTGGGTAAATAAAAAGATCAACCAATCAGAAACCGAAGCAGATATATGTCATAGGAAACGTCGCCAGCTAAACCTGCGCATGCGTAGCTGTCTCTACTAAGTTAAACGGAATGAGGAAACAGAATCCGAGTATTTTTTCCCAAAATAAAATAATGGCCCTAAAGCCTCACGTTTTTTATCCTTAGACATGACTTCATTTAACTGCATATCCACCAGTACCGTAGAAGCAATGTTGCAAACATCAGGAATGGATTGATCCATTCAACTCATTTTAACGTAAAAAATACCGGAAAAAAAACCCGGAAAAAATTTATGTAATCATTACAATTTTATAGTTAGTATTTTCAAAATAGTCCCAACGTTTTAACAAAGAATGTCGTTATTTGTCCATTTCTTCTTGTTTTCTTTTTTCTTTTTTTTTTTTAATTTTTAGATATGACAGAAACTAGGGGAAAGTAAAAGTAAAACCGGAAGTACTTTCCTCTTTGGTGAGCTTGCCAACAGTCACTTTACTTGAATGTTACGGAAGTCTTTTCACCCTGAAAAATCTGGCAACCGTCTGCACAGTTTGTCATTCAAATACGATTTCAAATACAACCCAGTGAAGAACGAGGCATTTCCACCAAATAAACCATCTCAAACGTCAAACATGGCGGAGGAGAACATTTTCCTTTTTGTTCCTAATTTGATCGGTGAGATGTGTAGCTATCTTGGCGTTAGCTAAGACGGTGGATTCAGATTGGAGAAAATTCTGAAAACAAGAAGATCCTCCTTTTTAGACCCCTGTCCCAGTTTTTTGTGCATTCTGAGTGTGCATGCTTGTGCGTGGATGTCTGACTGTAACTGGTCTTGTGCTCCTGCAGGTTATGCCCGGATCGTTCTGGCCCTGCTGTCCTTCTACCTGATGCCCTGCTGCCCGTGGCCCGCCGTCTTCTGTTACCTGCTCAGCGCGCTGCTCGACGCCTTTGATGGCCACGCTGCTCGGGCTCTGAACCAGTGTAAGAACCTATTATAAATAATAATAGCTTTAACAAAGGTCGACAGAGTTCAACTCTGCAGAACACCGCCCTCTGCTGGCCGCTCCTCCGTCCTGCAGCCGTCTCCTCTAACTCTCCTCTTTTTCTCCTCTAACTCTCCTCTGTTTCTCTTCTTTTTTCTCCTCTTTTTCAGCCACCAGGTTTGGAGCCATGTTGGACATGCTGACGGACCGCTGCGCCACCATGTGTCTGCTGGTCAACCTCTCGCTGCTCTACCCGTCCTACACCTTCCTGTTCCAGCTCAGCATGAGTCTGGACGTGGCCAGCCACTGGCTGCACCTGCACAGGTACGCCCTCACCCTCACCCTCTCTCCGGCCCCCTCCCTCCCTGTCTGACCCACCTGAGTGATGTCATCATCCGTCTTCAGCTCAACTGTTAAAGGATCCAGCAGCCACAAGCTCATCGACCTGTCAGGAAACCCCGTCCTCCGCCTCTACTACACCTCCAAGGTGAGCACACACACACACACACACACACACACACACACACACACACACACACACACAGGTTAAACACTGATGGTGTGCTCTGGGTGGTGCAGCCGGTGCTGTTTGTGATGTGCGCCGGGAACGAACTCTTCTACTGTCTCCTCTACCTGCTCCATCACATGGAGGAGCCTGCAGGTAAGACCCCCCCCCCCCCCCCCCCCCCCCCCCCCCCCCCCCCCCCCCCCCCCCTCCTCCTCACCTGCTGTGTTTCCGTGGCAGCCTGGCTCTACTGGCTGCAGGCCGTGTGCGCCGTCATCTGCGTGCTGAAGGCGGCCATCAGTCTGCTCCACCTGGTCAGCGCCTCTCAGAACATGGCCGCCCTCGATGTGGCCGAGCGAGCCAAGAGCGGCAGGACCGAGTGAGCGGCTGGAGGATCAGGATCCTGCCGTCTAGATCTGGTGTTTCTGCACGTGAAACGTGTGAAAGTTTCCAGAATTCCAGAAGAAACATTTTCTTACATGTGTTTCTGTTTTGTGGCTGGAACTTTTGCAGACTTTCACGACTCCGTCAGAAGAAAATGTTAAATTGTTTTAACTTCCTTTTGGCAGTTTTATTCTTAGTTTGTGTCAGTATTTACTGAATTTCTGTCATTTCTGACAGAAATTTCACAACATAAATTATTTAATGGTGTAAAATTAAAATTTAAGATTTGAGTCTTACAACGCAACTTTTTATGTTGATATTGTCAATTAGTAGATCAGCAAAGATGAAAACGACCAAAACATTTTTTTCTAAATTAATTTTCTGAACTTATTTAAGGACTTTTGTCGTGTAGGTTTACTTTCACATTTGTTGTGGTTTTGAAGCATAAGTTTAATTTTTATCCACTTTTTTTTCACTTTGTTCATGACTTGATGGTGTTTTCAGTGACATCAGAAGTTTTGCCTTTTGTTCTGAAGGTGAAAGGTCACGAGCCGACTGGGTTTTTAACAGTTTGTCTTCTGCTTCTGAGCTGCTGCACATTTAACGTAGACGTGAAGTGTGAAAACACGTTTGAATGTATTGTTGCTAATGTGGACCCAGACTTGTAAATACAAATAATCACGTATTTTAAGACAGTGATGCATTTTGTTTGCAGTGCAAGTGGTGAGAATTTATTCCAAATGAAGCTACAAATAAAATCACTGACCGTGCACATCAGAACCTGGGTTCAGGTTTTCTTTAAAGTGATTTATTATTTCACAGTCGTAGTTGAAGAGCCACAACATGCCTCACAAACCAGACAGCAGTTTGTTTATGTTTGATAATTCACATTTTCTGGCCTGTTCAGTAAAACAAACGTTTATTAATTAGCAAAGAGCAGAAGGCCCAGAATGGATCCATGTGGAACACCAGTGTGACCAGTAAATAAACTTAAAAATAATAATAATAATAAAAAAACACGTACAAAAGAGGAAGCAGCAAAAACAAATATTCTTTTATGGCCCAGAGAAAGCTACAACTTTATCATTAATGAAACAAATTTAACCACAATTAAAGATATGAACTTATTAATTGTCCAATTTCAATATTGGAGATATTGTTTAACGTGTTTTTGAAAATAGACACAATAAAATAAAACAAAGTTCTATTAGGGGTTCATTTCTTCACATTTAAATAAAAATAAGTTACAGACGAAAAATACAGATTTTTTTTTAAAGACAAATTGAAGAGAACGTTTGATCAAACGGGAGAATATCGATCAGATCAGGTGGATCGATTAGCGGAGCGCGCGCGCAGGAGTTTGGCGTTTTTTTGTTTTTTGTTTTTTGAATGGACTTTGTCGCGCGGCTGTGCCCACGTCACGAGGCTCCATCCAGCTGTTGCACTTGCGCGCGTCGTTACCTTTAAGATGCTGGAGGATAAAGCCTTGATTTAGCTAAACCCGACACCATTTTACCGAAGAGTTAGTTGGCGAGGAAGGTCCGGATTAACCGCCGAGCCTTCGCAGCTGCGGCGCCGACTCTTTCCCGGAAACCGAGCCGAGAAGGGGGGGATATTTAACGGGCGGGACGGCGCTATAAACGCCGTATTTCATTATTTGTCGGCCTACCGTGAAGCAGCGGCTGCGGCGGGGGCGAGAGGAGCGGCGGGAGGCGAGCCGGGGTCCGCGAGGAGGAGGAGGGCGCGCACGCCAAATACTTTCCCTTTAAAGCGGAGAGGGACAGAGGGGGTGAAGAAGAGATAAAAAAAGAAAAGGAAGAAAGGCGGAGAGGGAGGGAGGGCGAGAGGAGCGAATTTGAAAAAAAAAGAAAAAAAGAGAAAGATGTCATCCTGTCGATTCAAACGCCGAGGCGGAGCCATGGACCCCGGCCGATCAGGAGCGCTCTAATTCGGCTTGGAACAGTACGCGACGCCGAGGCTTTGGACGAGACGCCGCGGCCTTTTCGGAGCTATCGCAAATAAATGACTCCTGAACGGCTGCTGACTATGATTAGCAGTTTCCGACTACAGCCTACTCTTCTGCCTTCTGTATAAAATTATCTCTATTTTGCATGCAATTCACCTGATTCGGTTACAGTAGACATAAGCAAATGACTTTTAAAACGCACCATTAAATCAAGCATGATACC
>BJFM01005015.1:4817-18423 GCA_016586285.1 Arothron firmamentum | reverse complement strand
ATTTACAAAACCATCCTGTCAGAGCCGCTAGATTTGTCAACATCTCGTCATACTAATTCATAACTCTTGACAGATTAGTTCCAGAAAAGTGTCGATTCAGGCGGAATATCCGATGCGGCTGCTCGCTCCCGACAACTGATCCGGACGCGCGGAGACAGGCCGCAGATTGTGTTTTCACCACAGCAGCCGGAGCGTTCCTTCCTCGGCTCCGTCGCCCTCCTCCCTCCCCTCTTTGCTCCCAGCCTGCTTGGGATTGTGTCCCCATCCAGGATGGATACCTCCTGGAGTAATTTCCTCTTTCAGGTAAGGATGAGTTAACGCTCGACCTGCCGGAAAAGGCTGAACTTTGACATTTGTGTGTGGCAGTGGGGGTCTGGGGGAAAGTTGGCCCCCGCTTTGCCCCTCTGGAGACTTTTGCATCATGTTGTCAGTGCTCGTGATTTACTTCCACCTCTGGTTTGTACTAAAATCCTGCAGAACACCCTCCCTGTCCTTCCCAGATGTGGGTTGGACGAGCCTGGGCAGAGGCGGGACCCCGGCCCCCGGGGGCCCAGATGCTCTGGTCGTGTTGCCCGGTGTCGTAAAGCTCAGTCCAGCCTGGACGGGAGCGCCCGCTGGTTTGACACCCAGGCTTCCGTCAGTAACAAAGGATCTCGTTAGGGGAAAAAAACCCAACTTTGACCAGTTTTACTTTGAGAAGAACCGGCCTGGATGAGCCCGTTAGTTACCGCCTGCTCTTCTCTGCCCGATTCACACCCTGACGTGCTTCTCAGACTGTTTCCATCCCCAGAAAGCTCCTAAAACTACAAACCGGCTGCGACGTCACTTCCTGCTGCCGATCAGCTCTGCGGTCGGCGATCGATGAAGCCCGATTGATGAGTGTGTTTCTGTTCCACCCGCCAGACGCCGTCCACTCAGAGCCAAGCCGAGACGCCGCTGCAGTCTGAGCTGCTGCCGGAGCTGACGGGCGCCGCTCAGAGCCCCCCGCCCGAGCACATCGTCTCGCCGCCGTCCACCGTGGACACGGCGGCGCTGAGCGAGGAGCCGCTGCCCGGTGAGGCGAGGCGCGGCGCCCGCGTCCGCCCGACGCCGGCGCTCGCTCTTATGTAGGCGGGGGGGGGGGGGGTCTTGTTTGTCTGACGACAGATTTCAGAGTGAAATCTAACATTCCCACTCATCATTTAGTCCGTATCATCTCAATTACCTCAACTGTGAGGCTGTTGCCATGGTTACAGAAGATGCTGTGAGAAACAGAACGAGCACTTTATGTTTTTGTAGACATTTTTGCTGTTTTGTAGAAGATTTGAAGGCGCCGAAGCTCATCTGTGAAACTCCTCTGCTGTCCGTCAGTCAAACCCCCCCTCGCCAAGCCGAGCCGGCCCGCCCACATCTGCGCCACCTGCAACAAGGAGTTCAAGAACAGCTACAACCTGCGGCGGCACCAGTCGGTCCACACGGGCATCCGGATGAAGGACCGGGCGGCCCGAGAGAAGGAGGACGCGGCCAAGGTGGCCCGCGTGGAGAAGCAGACGGTGCCCCTGTCCCTGCTCCAGCTCACCCAGTCCGCCGCCCCCGCCATCGCCACGGAGGCCCTCCCCCAGCCCGGCCAGCTCGGCGGCCAGCAGGAGTTGCAGGCAGTGTCTGTGTCCATCGCCCCGGCAACCGTAACCATGGCTGCGGTGCCTCAACCCATCCAAGCAGCTGTTGTGGTCGTGGGCTCCATGGAGCAGGTGGGCAGGCGGACGGGGGGGGGGGGGCAGATTAAACCAGTTTGGGTTAAACCATGACCCGACTCGGACGACTGAGGCCTGCTGGTCACGGGTCAGGTCACATGGTCGACCAGAACTCAGCTGGCAGGCTGATGCGTTCAGGACGCCTGAATCTCTCTGCTCTTCGACAGACCCCCAACCCCAACCCCACCCCCAACCAGGTGAAGAAGAACCACGCCTGCGAGGCCTGCGGGAAGGCCTTCAGGGACGTCTACCACCTGAACCGCCACCGCCTGTCCCACTCCGACGAGAAGCCCTACTCCTGCCCCATCTGCCAGCAGCGCTTCAAGAGGAAAGACCGCATGAGCTACCACGTGCGCTCGCACCAGGGCGGCGTGGAGAAGCCCTACATCTGCCCCCACTGCGCCAAGGCTTTCTCACGGTAGGGCCGCCGGAAGTGACATCACAGCTGTTGGAATTCTTGGTTTTTCCTCATTTGCATCCCCCCCCCCCCCCAGACCTGATCACCTGAACAGCCACGTCCGCCAGGTGCACTCCACAGAGCGGCCCTTCAAGTGCACGGTAACCAGCTGATCGCCCAGGCGTCGCTACGGGCGACGGCTGGACGCAGGGGTCTGACTTCCTGTCTCCTCCCCGCAGACGTGCACGTCTGCGTTTGCGACGCGGGACCGCCTGCGAGCCCACCTGATCCGGCACGAGGAGAAGGTCCCTTGCCACATCTGCGGGAAGCTGCTGTCCGCCGCTTACATCACCGATCACATGAGGGTCCACAACCAATCGCAGCACCACTCCTGCCACCTGTGCAACCGCAGTGAGTCAGCGCACGGCCTCGCCGGGGGGGGGGGCCGGGTTCAGGGGCTTCAGGACGTGTCTGTTTGTGCGTCCCAGGCTTCACCACCCTCACCTACCTGCGCGTGCACGCCCAGAAGCACCACGGCCAGGAGTGGAAGGAGAGCGGCGGGGCGCGGGGGGTCTTCGGCGGGACGGCAGCCGGCGGCGTGCTCATCTGCCGGCTGTGCGGCGTTCAGTGCAAGACCACCACTCAGCTGCAGGGTCACATGGGCACCCACGCCAACCAGAGCAACCCCAGTCCGGACCCGACGGGCGCGCCCACCGTGGACGCCGCCAGCGTGGCCGTCACGGTGTCCAGCGCCACCACAGTGGGACTGCTGGTAACTGACTGCTCCAGTATCGCCCCCCAGCCCCACAGCTAGCATGCTGGAAGGCGTGGGGGGGGGACGAGGACTCAGAGGAGGAGCAGGACGATGGCGCCCAAACCAGGTGATCTTCAAGTCTGTTTTTCTAAATTTCCACCTCTGAACGGAGAAGATCCTCTTTGAGTTTCAGATGTTTTCCTGGCAGGCCTCCGTCGCTCCAGCCCCCCCGCAGCGTCCCCTGCAGCTCCAGCCCCCCCGCCGGTGGCGTCCAGCGGTTCTGAGACGGACTTTACTAACTTGTTCTGCGGTTGACGGCCGCGTCTCTTTGTCTCCGAAGCTTCGTCGTTTGGTAACCTGCTGGTGCTTCCCGTCATGTCTCTTTTCATTTTCACCTGCGCAGCTTGTTTTGTAGAGATGATGCTGTTTTTGCTCGTTTAATTTCCATGTTGGTGTTTGTTTATATTTGAAGACATCCAGTGAGATTATCTGAATTTCCACCCTAATTTATTTGAGAATTGTTGCCTGTGTGCTGACCAGAACGTGGGAACAAGTGTTTCAGATCTTGTATATACATTTTTCTATAGCTGATTATAACAAATTACTTGTTGTTTTGTGTATATTCTCCATGAACATTGAATGTGCATTACTTCCCTACTTCATACTGAGCTTTGCTATTTTGCTGGATGCTGATTTGGAACTCTTGGGGGGGATTGCCATGTAATTTGTAGCTACCTTGGTGACACATTTCTGTGGCTGTGCATAATGATTGTATTTGATGCATAGTGCATAGCGCATCGTTACTACTGTATTAAAAGCAGTAAAATGCATTTGTAGAGCTAAATGCTGTTTATCGGCGTCAGAATGACTGCACATTTTTGGCGTGTAGCTCTCCGGAGCAGCAAAGCTAACTGCGTTAGCATTGTTTACAGCAGGGCGCACCAGCGACCCTCCCCCACGCGGCTTCACTAGCTCCTCCTCCTGGGCTAGCTAGCCAGCTAACTGACAGGTTTAAAATACGGCTGCTCCCCCAAAAAAACGCTGGAGGAATGCTGATTAAGAGACATGCGTTCAGAATAACGCCACAAACTGCATTTATAGGGCGCGCCGTCAGCTGACAGTGCGGGCTGGCCGCCATCTACCGAGCAGCCCGACGCTAGCTGCGGCTAGCAGCGGCTAGCTGCTAGCGTGCTAGCAGACCGGCTAACTCGCGGAGCTGCAGCAGGAGCTTCGCCGACCAGCGTCTCAGTCGGAGTTTTCGCCATTTGGTGTTTGTTTTTTTTTTCTTCGAGGCATGTAGTTTTCACCGGGACCGAATTACCCAAATCAAATCAAGCTAAACGTGGGTTTATTTTCTGAATGATGTAGCCAGGCGACCAATCATAGTTATGTGGGTCATATGGTTATCACTGGGTTAGAACGTTAGCCGGAACAGCTGGTTAGCAGCGCAGCTAGCTGGAGGAGCCCACCGAGCTGGCGAGCCCAGTCGTCGGTCCAGATCGAACGCAAAAACGTTATTCCGGACGCCGGTTTTCGGTGGGGGTTAGCCTACAGCGTGTGCGGAGCTCACTTATGATCCCCATTTTTAATTCCTGGGGCCGATGCTGAGAATCGGCAGCTACCTTCATGGTGTTAGCCACCGTTAACTTATCCGTTCCGCCGACCAGGTAAGCTGGCTACGAACAAAAGATAACTTTGGTGTTTGAGTCAACGGTGCAAACTCTTTAAATATATTAGAGCAAGCTGGACCTTTTATTTTAATTTAGTCGTGTTTTATCGAGCGGATCTAATGGTTTTGTTGTGTCTATCTGGCATCAGTGGAAACAGCAGTGTTGTGTGTGTGTGTGTGTGTGTGTGTGTGTTTATCTCGGTGTTTATCTCGCTTGTTTACAGTGTTACTGTTGCACGTCATGTCCAGGGTTCCCAGTATTCCCACACACTGAGCTGGATCATGCTTCGTGAGGAGCCGCGTCCCCTCCGCGCCTAGCCGGGCAGCTCGGTGGACTTTCGGCCGGCGGAGGATGGCTTTTCACGGCTCGGGCCGTCAGACCGTCTGCGGTGACTTGTTTCCGGCCTCTGAACTGGGCACCAAGTACTTCTGTGTCAGCTCCTCCTGCGGGGCCCCTTCCACGGGCCTCAGCGCCACACCGTGCCTGACCGGACCCACTGCCCCGGCAGGGACCCCTCGCCACCCCACCGCCCTGGGAGGGAGCGCCGGCGGCGGAGCGGCGGTGCCCCAGCCCTACAGCAACCCGGCCAGCGAGGTGCCCAGCCCCGCAGAGATGGAGCCCGACCGGCCCATCGGATACGGCGCCTTTGGCGTTGTCTGGTAAACACAAACACCGGAGGTCATTTGCATGTTTCTGTTGAAAACGTGCACCGCACGTGTCCGCCGGGCGTCTGGGCACTAGTGTAAACACACCAAATGATGAACACACCAGGGCAAAGCCGATGAAAGTGTGTTTTGTCTGCCCAGCGGTCCAAAGCTCAGCCTGGTGGACCTGGAAGCAGCCATTTTGTGCCCTCGGTTGACGGCGCTGGGGCGCGTTTTCTGCGTTTACGCCGGGATCTCCTGCGTTTGCCGCTCGGTTGGGGTTTTTTTTGTCCTCTAACAGGAAACCTGCTGTTCCTCGCAGGTCTGTTACGGATCCGCGCGACGGCCGCAAAGTTGCTTTAAAGAAGATGCCCAACGTCTTCCAGAACCTGGTGTCCTGTAAGAGGGTCTTCAGAGAGCTGAGGATGCTGTGCTTCTTCAAGCACGACAACGTGAGGACGGGCTGACGGAGACCTTTGTGCTTTGATTGCGGAGCCTGACTTTGCTGTCTCCTCGCAGGTCCTCTCAGCTCTGGACATCCTGCAGCCCCCTCAGATCGACTGCTTCGAGGAGATGTATCCTTCCGGTCCCCGGCCTCGCCGCTCCGTCAGGCTGTTTTTAGCACCTCGCCGTCCTCCTCGCGCCTCCTGTCCCACTTTCCCCGCTTCTTAACTGTCCCCCATCACGTCCTGCTTTTTAATCGCCTAATTTAGCGGCTGGGCTGACGCACGCCGGAGGACAGCGTCCTCGCTGTCTGAGCAGCGCTCGCCCGGCTCTCCAACCGTTTGGCCTTGACGCCGACCCGTCCAGATACGTCATCACGGAGCTGATGCAGAGCGACCTGCACAAGGTGATCGTGTCTCCTCAGCCTCTCACCACCGACCACATCAAGGTCTTCCTCTACCAGATCCTCCGAGGTGAGCGGCCCCGGCGGCGCCGGCAGCCAGACTCCTTCGGTACCGCCGCCAACCCACCTTTTCTCGCCTCCAGGTCTGAAGTACCTGCACTCTGCTGGGATTCTGCACCGGGACATCAAACCTGGAAACCTGCTGGTCAACAGCAACTGTCTGCTGAAGGTCAGCCTCCCCTCCCACAAACTCGTAAACCCAGTTTAACCGCATAAAAATCGCCACTCTCCACCATCAAAACGCGCCTGCGTCTCCCCAGATTTGCGACTTTGGCCTGGCTCGGGTGGAGGAGCCCGACCCGTCGTGTCACATGACCCAGGAAGTGGTGACGCAGTACTACAGAGCGCCGGAGGTGCTGATGGGCTGCCGGCACTACGGCTCGGCCATCGACATCTGGTCGGTGGGCTGCATCTTTGCGGAGCTGCTGGGGAGGCGCATCCTCTTCCAGGCCCAGAGCCCCATTCAGCAGGTGAGGCCCCCACAAAAACTGTCTCTGTTTTTAAAAAAAAACACAAGCTCTTGCTGACTGATTCCTCCCCCAGCTGGATCTGATCACAGACCTGCTGGGGACGCCTCCTCTGTCGGCCTTGTCGTCGGCCTGCGAGGGGGCCAGAGCCCACATCCTGATGGGGCCACACAAACCAGTAAGTGTCCGGCCACAGGTGCGCGTTGCCCTTTTCATGTCAAGAGCTCAGGCATTTTTGTAGCAGAGTGATGCCTCTTCTCTTCGCATACAATCTTTGACTGTTGCTGAAACCAGTCAAACGATCCAGTTTGACTGGTTTACAGACTGGTTTACTGACTGGTTTACAGACTGGTTTACTGACTGGTTTACAGACTGCTGCTGCTGAAAATGAGCAATTTACCGTTTTCAGTGTTGATCTTTGCTGATTTAAACCATTTGAACTCTAAACGTGCGGGTTTTTGCGCCGTGTTTACGGCTGGTGTGACGAGCTGGATGACGATTGGTCGGTTTTTCAGCCCTCGCTGTCGGTGCTCTACATGCTGTCTGACGGCGCCACGCACGAGGCGGTGCACCTGCTCTGCCGCATGCTGGTCTTTGATCCGGTGAGTTGCCTTCGATGGGCGCCTCGGTGGGGGGGGTGGACACCGGGGCCGCGTGTTGACGTCCGGTCCTTCCCGTCCAGGCCAAGCGGATCTCGGGCAGCGACGCGCTGTCCCACCCGTACCTGGACGAAGGTCGTCTGCGCTACCACACCTGCATGTGTCAGTGCTGCTACTCCGTCCCCAGCGGCCGGGTCTACACCCGCGACTTTGAGCCGGTGGCGGAGCGGCCCTTCAGCCACAGCTACGAGAACAGCCTGCTGTCGGTGTGGCAGGGCAAAGGTAGCCGCCGCCCCCGCCCCCGTCACCAGACGCCCGTCATGTGACCTCCGCTGATCCGTTATCCTGTCCCCACCGCAGAGCTGATCCATCGCTTCATCACGGAGCACCAGCAGGGGAAGCGCGTGCCGCTGTGCATCAACCCTCAGAGCGCTGCGTTCAAGACCTTCATCAGGTGAGGAAGAGGTCGCCACGGCGGCGGCGGCGGTTTGGGCGCAACGCTCGCTGACGCGTACGGTCCGTGTCCCCAGGTCCACGGCCTGGCACTCGTCCAAGGTGTCCAGGAAGGAGGAGAGATGAGCGCCGGCGTCGGCGCGAGGAGCGACAGCAGATTTCATCTAAAGCCGCTGTTTGGGTCTGGAGGAGGAGGCCCCGCCCACAACCTCCCTCGACCAATCCGCACGCCGAGAATAACCTGTTCCACCCAAACAGCTGCTCCAGGTGTTTTTGGTGCTGAATTTACAGAAAAATGCTGCTGAAGAGTTTGAGGAAGACGAGTGACCTTGAACTGGATTTTCTCTGGATGGTTGGTAGATTTTAAGACCGAGTGTTTTTAATTATTTAGTAGTTTGCTTTGAGTCATTCCAGTTCTGTGCAATATGGTTTAGAGCAGCGGTAGACTGGCCGACAGGATTCTGACTCGCAACCCGCCAAACCACGCCGTCATTAACCTCCGCACGCCTCCGACTTTCACGCTGTTCACTGTGTTTCTATGACGATAATGCAATTTTCCAGATGTAGCAGGATTTAATCCCGGACCCGCTGAAATCAGTGTTGCGCCATCTTCACCTCTGTAGGAGGACGGCAGGAAGCGGCGCCCCGCGCGCTGGCTTTGAAGTCTTTGATCCAAACTAGGGTGACAGGAAGTTGGAGCGGGCGGTGCCAAACATTTTCTTCCTCCTTCCTCCTGACCTCACGCCGCCCTCAGACAGGAAGCGAGACTCCCGCCGCTGCTTTGTTTTTCTGTTGAAACGTCTTATTTATTTGTTGTGGGATGCGTTCAGGTCGGAGCGACTCCTCTGCAGGTTACCTCAAACCTCGGAACCGCAGAACCCAGACGGGTCTGCGGCCGTTCCTCCGGACGCTTCGTTTTTACCTCGCGTTCGCTCCTCGGCTCAGGCGCCGCCGCCGCCGCCGCCGCGTGACGTCCCTGCGGGAGGAGCGGTGGGTGGAGCGCTGCTGTTTGAGTGTGACGTCGTTTAACGCTCAGGTGTGTCCGTTGTTCCGGTGTTCTGCGGCAGCCATGAATGGTGTGACTGGTTTCTACGGCGACGCGTTTTTGATGAATTCTGATTGGCTGTTTTGGTGCGGCTGGGTCAAATATCTGAGTGGTCACAGTTACCCAGAAGTCTTTGCGGCAGTAGAAGAATTGTCTGAAGTCAAAGTGAAGGAAGTCGGGTTTGAAACCATCAGCGTGACCCGGGTGCGTCACCACGGCGATGAACCTGGCGTACGGAAGAACAGGCTTGTCGGGGAACGCTGAGGGAACCTCTCCTGGGTTGGAGGCGGAGCCTCTGCTGTGAGCTCTCTGATTGGTCCGTCACAGACGAACTTGTATATCTGCATGTGTATATTTATTCTCCGGCAGAGCGTTTGGGTTTGGATGCTGTGCAATGGTTGATTTGTACACCATGACGTTTTTGTGGTATTTTTTATTTAATTAATCTTAGAAAGTGATTTTTTTTTAAATTGCATTTTATTTCTTTTGTTTGTTGTGACCTAATTAGAGTTTGATTATTTACGTTAAAGAAAGTTTTGGTATTTGTTCCCTAAAATGGTTCTTGGAAAAACATTTAGTGCTGATATATTTATTTCAAATGTTGTTGTTTTTTTCTAGTCACATAAATGAAAAGGTTGTGGCTGAAATTCATATATTAGTGTCGAGTTTTTAAAAGAATCTGTCATCAAAATGTTCCCGTAGATTACCAACAATACTTGGTTCCCTATTTATTTTACCCTAAACACGTCCGCTGTTATACAACTTATATTTGATCTATAGTTTTATCTTTCACATCTTTTAAAAACTGTTTTGTTTGAAGTTGCTCTCAGATTTAATCTGCTCTCAGTTTTTATTGTTACGATGGAAATCTAATCCTAAATGTTAACAAATTCACAAGAGAAATTAAACTTGTGATCACAGGGAACAGCAGTTTGATTTAGGGAACAACAATTCAAAACATTTTATTTGATCCCCACTTTTTGTTTTAATTCCGTAGAGAGGTTGTGTTTGCCCTCTATCCTTCCCTGCTGACCCCAGATCAGCTCCTTTGTTCACAGGAGATTAGATTCGTTTTTCCTCCTCTGTGTTTTTATTCTTAATATAAAACTGATGGTTTGTGTTGTTTTAGCTAAAGGACTTTTGTTGGTGTTTTCTTTGACATGTGTTCCAAAAAGATACTTGAATTTCTTATTAAAAAAAACTGTTTAGACTTAAAAGTAGTGAATGATGAATAAAGTAAACGGACACTGGAAACTACCTGTTGGGACTGAGTCGCTTCTTTATTTTCAGATTTATCTGGCTACAATTTAGCTCAGCGCTAGCATTAGCCGCATCGATATCAGAGTAACCACTGAATATTTCAGCCATTTTTAGCACTCAGTAAGTGTTAAATAAATGTCTTAGACGATTTTTCAGATCGGCACGTTACTCTAATATCAAGTTTTGCGCTGCAGTCGAGGAATTTAGCATCGATGCTAATTATGACAAACGGACACACAGGCCCCGCCCCTTAATGTCGGAAACTTTTGATTAGGACTACAAATCCCGGAATTCCCAGGCAAATTAAATTCGGTGGATACGTTTTCATGAGCCGGGATGCGATTTTTTTTTTTCGTGTAGATATTTACAACACGTGAAAAATAAATCAAATAACTAAAGTCTCAAAGAATTTGTTAAAATAAGACTAAATTCTCTTCCTCTGAGGCAGATATGAGGTATTAGCGCTCTGACAGGTGGCTCCTCCCCCTCTTCCTCCCCCTCTGAGCTCCTGGAAACATCCTTATCTACAACTTTCAGCCCGTCCGGAGAGCGCGTGTCAGCGCAGACACACGTACGCGCGCGCGCGCCCAGACACAGGTGACCCCAGGGGGCCATGGCGGACCTCGTGGCCGCCGGCTGCGTCTTCTTCCCCGGACTGTTCGTGCTGTCAAAGCGGACCCTGAGACACGTGATGGGATGGCGCGAGGGCGACGCCGCCACCGTCGCTGCACGGTAAGACGCACGCACGCACGCACGCACAATTCTGTAATTTCCTGCAGCCTCAAACTAACCTTAACATCAACCTTAGAGTGTAAAAACCATCCTAAAGTTCAAAGGTTTTCAAGGATTTTGTAATAAAGTAATAATAATAATAATATAATAATAATAATAATAATAATAATAATAATAATAATAATAATAATAATAATAATAACAATAATAACAGACATGTTTTGATTCTCAGTGTCTGTATTTTGTGTCTCTGCAGCTGACTCATTATTTCTTTGGTAATTGTCCTTCCACCTGTGTTTGCGTCCCCTCAGGCTGGTCTCCTCAGCTCAGGCCGTCATGGCGTCCTCGGCCGGCTGCATCATCGTCTCCTCCTGCAGGGACATCATGGAGGACAGGTGAGGCTGCGTCCATCAGAGACATTCATGTGTCAGAATTCACCTTCTCCGTCCATCCATTCCGCTGCACTTTTGAGGGTTTTATATTAGCATTACTGGATATTTCAACCTTTATATTTAAACATTTTTTCAAAATAATATTGTTAGAAATCCTTTCTCAGCGGATGGTGTCACACTGAAAAGTGTGTAAAACAAACGAGCTGGTCTATAATCTAATTAACAATCAGAAGCAGCGGAGCTATTTCCGTCCCTAAGACAGAGATCACTAATCCTCCATGCTGAGGATGATGGGAGATGATGAAGAGGAGTCGACAGATGACAGGGTCGGGCCGCTTCCTGCAAATCTCTGCTCGTCTCTCTCCCCCCTCATTTCCCAGTCAAAGTGGGGGAGGACGTCCGCGAGGGCTTCATTTGTTTAGCAAATCCCAGCAACCACCCGGCCAAGGTGAAGCTCTGCTAACAGCGCACGACGTCTCTGAATTAGCGTCGTGAATTCCCGCGCAGACGCACGTCGAGCAGGTCGGCCCTGGACGAGGTGACCCGTTAGCTTCAGGCCCGATGGTGGGTCGTTAGCTTTAGCCACGACCTGACACAAGGACGTTAGCAGATTAGCTCCTTTTCTTGGAGTTCTTTTAGCCTCCCATTGGGATCTTAAGATCATGTCGCCTTCCTGTTAAGCAGCTTTAGCCTCAAATTATTAGCGGGCTATCATAGCAGGAGGCCGTTAGCATTAGCCTATTTGTGGCCGTTGAGAGCAAATGATAACTGGAGAAAATAACTCTGCTTCCATTGCAGACATTGGCTGACCGACGCCTACATTTTCTTTGCGACTCCTTACTTTGCGTACGACATATACGCCATGTTCCTGTGTCACCGCTACAAGCTGCAGGTCAAAGGTCACGAGGACGGCGGCGTCAGGTCCGCAGGGGCGGCCGTGGCGGCTTTCCTGCGCAGAGAGGCGCTAATGGTGCTGCATCACATCTTCATGGTGGCCTTCTGCTTCCCTGCCTCGGTGGTAACTATGGCAACGCAGCTCAATTCCAATGAGGGTGTCAGGAAAACGGCTCTGCCTCGACAATCACAACTTCCTGTTTGAACAAACAGAATTAAAATAGTCTTCAAACAAATGTCACTTTCCCACAAACTAATTTTGAAACATGAAGGGAAAAGTCTTTTGTAGGAATCGTCATTTAATACAATAACATTTGTATATAAACATGAGAGTTGAATTTTAAAAAAAGCCTATTTGGTTGAATCTGGAGCTGTCAATCACAACTAATATGGGTGTTGTACCGCTGTTGACCGCTAGAGGTCACAGTCCGTCAGCGCCACAGTCAGAAGCTGAAATTCCTGCAGTGATAAACTGTGTGTGTGTGTGTGCGTGTGCGTGTGCGTGTGCGTGTCAGCTGTGGAGGCAGGGGAAAGGAGACTACTTCCAGGCTCTTCTGTTCCTGGCTGAGCTCAGCACGCCCTCTGTCAGTCTGGGGAAAGTCCTCATCCAGGTATGGATCAGCTGATGGATCAAGAACCGGCAGCATTGACCAACAATCTGAACCCGATGCTCCTCCTCCTCCTCCTCCTCCTCCTCCTCCTCCTCCTCCTCCTCCTCCTCCTCCTCTTGTTTCAGTATAAGAAGCAGCACACTCTGCTGCACAAGCTCAACGGCGCCCTCCTGCTGCTGTCCTTCCTGGGCTGCCGGGTGCTGCTCTTCCCCTACCTGTACCTGGCCTACAGCAGGTACGCCTCCATCCCGCTCTACGCCGTGCCCCTGGTGGCCCCCTGGCAGTGCAACCTGGGGGCGGCGCTGCTCTGGCCCCTGCAGCTCTACTGGTTCTCGCTCATCTGCAGGCGAGCGCTGCGTCAGTCCAGAGACGCCCCCCCGAAATAAAAGCGCCCAAACCCACCCGAGCCCTGTCTTCTGTCCTCTCACCATTGTGTCAGCGTTGGGGGGTAAATTTAGAAGAGCGCCGTCTGGGGGTGGGACGCCCTGGTCTGTCGTTAATACCCCCCCCGTCCGAGGACAATGCTGGCGGCCTGTGAGGGTTTCCTTGGGGAGGTCACACGCCTCCTTTCTGTGCGTCTGACCTTGTCCCAGACATTCCATCCGAGGTCGCTCGACCCCGTAAAACAGCCCCGCTGACAGCTCAGACGACACCCGGGGGGGCGCGGGGGGGGGGCCCAACCTGCGGCCCGCTGCCGCTTTTTCCTTCCTCCTTCCTTCACTTCTGCCTGGACGCAAAAATCCAAAAATGGAGGTTAAGAAAAGTAACGACAGTCAATCATCCTAATGTAACGACCCCCCCCCCCAGAGGGTTAAAAACACCTCAGTGATGTCACTTCCTGAAGCTTTGATGTGGAAGACCAAAGCGTGTTTCTCACCCTGAAGCTCCAGCCGCCCGTTAACGACCCTAACGAGCCGCTCCAGCCGGCCGACCTCGTCTTTGTGCTGCTGATCCGTTTTTATCCCTCCGTGACTTCGCTCTTGCCAAGGTTTCAAGTAACATTCTGTCTTTCGTTGCCCCCCCCCCCCCCCCCCCCCCCCCCCCCCCC
>BJFM01005011.1:6602-18162 GCA_016586285.1 Arothron firmamentum | reverse complement strand
CCCCCGAGCCAAAGCTAACGGCCACCCCTGGGAGGCACCTGTGCAGGTGGAGCGGATGATGCAGTGGTCGATGTTGGGGCTGCAGTTGACGGTGATCTCCAGGCAGTGGTGGGCGTTGTGATGCTGCGCTGACTTGTCGTCTGGATTAAACTGAGGAGAGAAGAGCAGCGGTCAGACAGGCGCACACCCACCACAGCAGCGCTGCCGGCCGGCCGGAGCCGCTCGGGAGCACCAGGAACGGAGCAGCGCGTCCTGCTGAGCCGTCCGCTGCCTCACCAGGCGCTGGATGTTAGCGTCCGTCCAGGACGCCACGCTCACCTGCATCCTCAACTCTTTAGCACAACGTCTGAATTCTGACCCCAGCCGAGGTGGACCCGTCCCCCCCACCACCCCCTCCCAGCTCTGGATCTAAGCCCCTTGTTGTGTCTGCAACGGCGGTAAAGGTGGCGGGCTCACCTTGATGGTCATGTAGCCTACGTAGGCGTCCTCAGAACCTTCCATGAAGACAAAGGTGGAGTCTCTCGTGTTCTCTATCACCACTTTGTCTGCCACTTTACCAGGAGCTGGGGGGGTGGGGGGAGGAGAGCTCAGCCAGGCGTAATGATCACACGCCCCACCTCAGCGTCAGCGCTGGCGGAGGCTCACCTGCACCGATCATGGTGATGGGGGACTCGATGTAAATCCACTCGTCTGTGTAGATGCCAGAGTGGACGAAGATCAGACCGTCAAAGTGGGCCTCCTGGACCCCACCCAGAGCATCCTCGATGGTGTCGTAATACTGCAGAGCACAGCACAAACACTCAGGGAGAACACACACACACACACACACGCACGCACACACACACCTCAACAGGTGTGCAGGGCTCAGCCTGCCTCCGTGCACTTACCAGCATGTTCTCCCTGCCCTTGTACCTGCCGGGGTTGCTGTAGAAGTGCTCAGCAAAGCCGGGTTTCACGTGCGCTCCTTTGTACTGCAACACAGCGCAGAGAAGCAGCCGTCACAACCTGAGCAGCAGCAGCAGCGGCGCAGCAGCCGCAGCAGCGGTGCAGGAGACGAGCAGCCAGACAGCAGCAGCCTCGACCCGTCCACTCGCTCACGGCGCCACCACCGGCCTTTTCACCGTGACCACGTGCACCGTGACCAGTGCATGCGCAACTAAAAGGTCTGTTTCTGAGGTTCTGGTGGTGAAGACAGGCCGGTCTGAGCCTGAAGGGCTCTGGGCGTTGGGAGGAGCTGCCTGAGCTGGTCTGCAGCAACACTCCCCCTCCTGCCGGGGTCTCTGGGGCTGCTGCAGGCGCGGGTTCCTGTTGTTGAGGTGTCTGCTGTGATGAACCAACCAGACCAGTCAAGCCATTCGGACCCTCGCCGATCACTTCTTTCAGCTCCAGGAGAAGCAGCAGAGAGTCCCCCCGCCCCAGGCCCAGGCCCAGGCCCGGGCCGGGGGGACTCACACACGGTCCATCTGGGTCTTTGCACCCTCGCCTGGCCACAGAGGTGCCAAGAGCAGCAGCATCGACTCTTTTAGCCCTCTAATGACCCGAATGAGGGGAAACCTCTTTGGTGAGAGAGCTTTAATTCATGTGACGGACGGGTTTGAACTCCTCAGGGTGATTCTGGGCCTGAAAAGAAGCAGGACTTACAAGCTGTTGGAAGCTTTCCTTCCAGGGGTTGGGGTGTTCGTATTCCTCAGGGCTGACCTGGTAAAAGCGGCCTGGCTCAGGGTGCATCATGGGACGCGTGTACTCAAACACGTCCATGTAGAGACGCTTCCTGGAACAGTTGACACATCAAATCAGCGCCTTCAAGGACTTCAAAATCAAATGTGATGAAAGGACTGACCATAAGATGGGGTCATTTGCTAGCTGGCTGAATCTCTTGCAGACACAGGCAGCCTGACAGAGGTCCTGCTCCAGCAAATAGGAGAATATCTTCAAAATAACCTCATCTGGAAGCTTCTGCTGCAGATACTGCTCTGCTGGTGCTGCTAAACACACAGAGACGGACCACTTAATGCCTGGGGCCTCAGAGAAGCTGCACAGTCACACTCTTTCAATGCATTAAAGACCCAAAATAAAGAGCGTAGACGTGTTCCACACACCTGGCAGGTCATGGCTCTTTCCAGACAATCGCGCCCGCTTGGCCCGATGGCCAAAGGTCTCTGTGGATGAAGTGGAAGCTCCCTGCAAAAGCAGCAAAGCATGACGCCAACGCCACAGGCTCAGCGCAAAGAAATCAGTTCTAGCATTTAACACTGTTGCAGAAATCTGGCTCATAACAAGAAGCCATCACTCATCTGGTTTTTACTCACACGTCAGGTACTCAACACCTTAAACAGACACCAAACTGACCTCCATCGGGCCCTTGTTGGGACAGGCGGAGGCAGAAGCAGTGGTGGAGGCAGCTGCAGTTCTCTTGGGATGCAGGGTCTTGCGTCGAAGCTGATAGGGACTGTTCTGAGCTCCGGGCCCAGACTCCTCGATGGCCATCTCTGCTGCAGCTGCTGCAGGAGCCTCTTCATCTGGATGCACAACAGAACAATGCCATGCCATTGAAATTCCCCCTCAACTTTAGCTGCAGCATTTGTTACAATTACTCGGGAAGGGCAACAAACACTGAATGCACCTTCGTCATCAATGCCACAGAGGTGTACGTTCACCTCGCATGCAATATTTAAGCCACCAGAACAGGTAATAGCTGGCCAGGCAGACAAAGGTTTGAGGCTGCAAAAAGCCGCAGCCCCGTGGAGCAACACTGCTGCTCTTTGTCCACCCGGTTGAGTGTTTGGAGACGCTGCGAGAGGATTCTGCTGCTTCAAGTGCCGTGCTGTCAGGTAGACCCGGGCAGAGACGACGGGCAGAGGCGAGGCTAACGGCTAACCTAACTGCGTAGCTGGCGGCTCGGCGGTGTAAACAAATCGAGCTACGACTAGCCAGCGCCGCGGACGCGGAGAGGCTGGCTCCGCACGCACGGTTGGCTCCGAACCACCAGCCCCAGAGCCCACGGCGGCACTGGTTCACACCACACCAGCTGTAGTCCATCAAAGCATGGCCTCTGGACGCTGGGGCAGCTTAGCTAGCATCGCCCGATCGCTGGTAATGTTGTTGTTAACGTTACACCCCAAAAATGGCAGTCCGGAGACACCGCAGATTTACCCCCGCAAAAACGGGAGTGACAGCTGGGAATGGAAGAACACACATAACCGCGGTGTTTAGAACTGCGTTAAGTAAAGCCCTTTGCGTCCATCTGCGCTGACCAGAACCAGGGCTTTTAATCTTAACCGTGTAGCGACATACGCATTACGGGAGGCGAAGACAACCCCCAATATCCACATAACATGCTAAGCTAGCTAGCGGCGGCAGCTAGCCCCGATCAGTCAAGCCAAACAAAGCGCGGCCTGGCCTAAGCTACCCAGCAAGAAGCCTCGCTTTTTCCACACCAAGACGGCAAAAATGTCAGACAAAAAGCGGCCGGCAACAAAAACGAAGATTTTATTGAAAGCGTCTGGACCCAAGAGGTTTTCCTCTAAATTCCGTCGCTGGCCGTGGCCTAGCTCACCTCGATCCCCGTTGTTCCGTTCGGGCTGCACCGGGCGCGGCCTCGACACTCGCCTGGGTCTCCTGTTGGTGGCTCTGACGGAGTTCATCTGGGGAGTTGGTGTTCGAAAAATAGACAGCTATCCTCGGCCGCCCGCGTCCAAATTTAACCCTGGACCAAACTAGCACCCAGACAGCCTCTTCCCGGCGTGCGCCCGAACAGACGCGACAGAAAAGCCGCTGTTTTTCGGGGAATAAATGTTTTTTTTCTCCGTGGCGTTCAGCTCCCCCCGTAGCGCTGCTCGGTGCCAGCTTCGTTCCCGTCTGTAGCAGGAGGAGCCATTAACCCACACGGGAAACGATCGCGAGAAAAAAAGAACACGGTATTCTTTCTCTCCACCAATCACAGCTCACGTATTACAAGCATTCCACTTCTGCAGCGACCAATCAGGAGCTTCGTATCAGACAGCTTGACAATCTTTTCTGTCGGGGTTCGAGATCGGGCAAAGAACGGCTTAAAGGGAAGGCCGATAAATCATCTGCTGTCGGGTAAATCAGAACACATACCATCACGAGCACACGCGCTTTTACCTTTAATACCTGTTCAATATTTGCCAGCGTTGTTAATGCTGGCTAAATTATTGTTTTATTGTGCCTCTTTATTCTGTTGTTAATTTTTTAAAAAGTCTTTAAAAGCATGTGTACCTTATTATTATTATTATTATTATTATTATTATTATTATTATTATTATTATTATTATTATTATTATTACAATTATTATTATCTTATTATTTTATTATTTTTATTATTAACTGTATGACTATCGATCTTTTATAGTAGCACAAAATAAAGCAGGAGAAAAATAACTAAATAAACTGATAAATGGAGGCATAGTTATGCTAATTATTAAACTGATATCAAATGTTAATCGAATGTTAAAATTTGCTCAAATGGATTTAGTGAGTAAAGAATTATTTGGACCAAATTGGTCCGTCTTTATCTGAAAATTCAGGAGTGATTCCGATTGAAATTTAACAGGAAGCCCAAGACTGTCTTTGTTTAAAGAACATGCACAAATGATCAGAACACAAGCCGAAGGTAACCACGTGACCCACCTGATTACTGATACAGCGAACAGAAAATTTATTGGTAACTGAAACCATACAAAACCACTCGAGTAAAAGCTTTAGATTATAAAGTGGACTCAGTTAGCTTCGGCCTGCTTTCATTGTCCAGTTTTGGGTGGAGGGATCTTTGTGGATTAATGATGTTAAAACCGTCAGTACTGTTGCGCGGCTCGGCCACCAGGGGGCGTCCTTAGACTTCACTCGGCTGCATGGCTGCATTTCACTGAGTGACTGTTTCATTGTTCTTTTGCTTTTCTGCGGACAGAAGATATATGTGTGAGCCTGCATTTTACCTTCAACAAAAGGAGTGCTTGATCAGTTTAATTACGCTGAAGGGCCCCTTGAAAAATGACTGCAAATCACTGAAGATAAAATGACGTTTTCTATTAATAGTGCAGGTTTTACGACACAAGACGCGTGTCATCCTTTGTGTCTGTTTAACAGTCTGAACAAATTAACCAGTGGGCAAGTGTTCTGAGTCCGAATCCCAGCCCTGGGCTGCAGCAAACAAACACAAATAACCACAATAAAGAAGCCTGTGCGAGCAGCGCCCCCTGGCGCCGGAGGGCGGCCATGCTGGTGCTGCGTGGGAGGCAGCGCTCCCACGTCAATGAGCCGCATTCTTCCTGCAGCTGCAGCCTTGAAACGCTGTGACTGCAGCTTCTCTGGGGTGCGTGCGTCTTATCCGAGGAGCACCTGTGCAGCCTCAGCCGGCCTGACGCACCCCAACACCCCAGCTGGCTGATCAGAGGTCAGCTGGGCCTCGGACCAAGGCTTCAGTGTCAAACACACAACCAACACACACCGGCTTTTCTTTCTTTTTTGCGGTGAACAGAAATAAAAACTCCCAGAAACCTCTGGAAACATGCTGAAGCTGATGAAGAGGAGGGAGCTGAGCTCATTAACCCTCCTGCTGCTCCGTCACCTGTGCGACGGAGCTAAACCCTCTTCTTCTTCTCCTCCCTCTCCCTCTTCTTCTTCTTCTGCAGAAACGGTCGGTCAGCAGTCGTGCTTCGCCTCCAGATGTGCCGCCGGGGCCATGGAGCCCAGCGCCAGGTGGCTGCTCTTGGCGGAGCTCCACGCCGGCTGCTGGCAGGACGAGGTCTCCGTGCGGTAAATGTGCGCTCTGGTGGTGAAGAGGCCGAAGCGAGCGGCCAGCAGGAAGAAGTCCCGCCTGAAGCTGCGGGTGAAGAAGGCGTAGAGGAAGGGGTTGCAGCAGGAGTTGATGGGGTAGAAGAGCACCAGCAGCAGCTTGGCGTCCGAGACGGTGATGAGGGGCAGCTTCAGGGCGGCCGAGACGGCGAAGAAGGAGATGGGAGCCATGCAGACGAAGTCGGTGAAGATGAGCACGGCCATGCGCCGCGCCACGCAGGCGTCGGCGTGGGCCGGCGCCGACGAGGGCTTGCGCACCGTCAGGTAGATGCTGAGGTAGCAGCCGCACACGCAGAAGAAGGCCAGGATGTTGAGGAGCAGCAGCGACACCACGTAGATCTGGGACGGCAGCGAGGACACGTCCATGGGCAGGCAGATGCTCACCTGCAGGGAGACAGGGAGGCTGGGAGTCCAGGACCAGGAGCAGCTGGGCCAGGAGCAGCTGGGCCAGGAGCAGCTGGGCCAGGACCAGGAGCAGCTGGGCCAGGACCAGGAGCAGCTGGGCCAGGACCAGGACCAGCTAGCCCAGACCCAGGACCAGTTAGTCCAGGACCAGGACCAGCTAGTTTAGATCCTGGCTGATCCAGCTCCAGGACCAGGTAGTCCAACTTCAGGACCAGCTAGCCCAGCTCCAGGACCAGCCAGTCCAGCTCCAGGACCAGCTAGTCATGCTCCAGGACCAGCTAGCCCAGCTCCAGGACCAGCCAGCCCAGCTCCAGGACCAGCTAGCCCAGCTTCAGGACCAGTTAGCCCGGCTCCAGGACCAGCTAGTCCAGCTCCAGGACCAGCCAGCCCAGCTCCAGGACCAGCTAGCCCAGCTCCAGGACCAGCTAGCCCAGCTCCAGGACCAGCCAGCCCAGCTCCAGGACCAGCTAGCCCAGCTCCAGGACCAGCTAGCCCAGCTCCAGACTTGGAGGCGGTTCTGAGCGCTGACCTTGCCGTAGCTGCTGACCCCGACCGTGGGCAGCAGAGCGGAGACGGCGGAGAAGACCCATCCGGCGGCCATGATGGCGCAGGCGTGGCGGAGGCGGAGCCTGCGGTGGAGCTGCAGGGCGTGTGTGATGGTGTGCCAGCGCTCCAGGGTGATGGCTGTTAGCGTGAACACCGACAGCTCGCTAGCAAACACCTGCGACGACACCGGGTCAGACCTGCTCACACCAGCACGTACGCGCGCATGTGTGGCGCTCACGCACCGTGAAGAAGCCGGCGGCGCTGCAGCCCAGCCCCGTCTGCCAGTGGATGGCGTGGTTGTAGTACTGGCTGCGGGTCAGCGTGTCCACGGTTGCTATGACGACCAGGTAGATGCCCATGCACAGGTCGGAGAAGGCCAGGTGGCACATGAGGAAGCGGGGCACCGTCAGCTTGGAGCGACTCCCTGCCGGGGCAGAGGACGGAGACGTTGTCCAGCCTGCCGAGACTGTGCGTCTCCGCCCGCGGAAGCAGCACGTGCGCGCTCCTACCTAGCAACACCAGGAGGACGGCGGCGTTCCCCAGCAGCGCCAGCACGGACACCACCCAGATCAGCACTCGCAGGAAGACGGGGGACATGATGTCCTCGCAGGGGTTGAAGTCGTCCTGGGTGGGGGTGCAGCGGACGGTGCTGGAGTTGGTGCAGTAGTCCCTGTAGAAGTGGGGGTTCTCCTGAGCGTCCGGCTCCAAGCACAAGGAGCTCCACCTGGACCTACCACAGGACACACCTAGCTTTGGGGTCTGCTCCGGACAGAGGTTCTGGAGGAGCGGCGAGGAGGTACCGGTTCCTCTGGACTTTGTCGAAGGCGCAGCAGTGGGAGGGGTAGGTGAGGTTGGCCTGGTGGAGCCTGGCGAAGAGCTCGGGTGGAGGCAGCTCCTTCAGCTGGAAGGCGGACTCAGCGATCAGCTTCCTCAGGCCGGGGAGGACGCGGCGGGGCAGCGCGTCCAGGGCCGTGTCCGACACGTCTCTGCGGACACCAAACAGCCCCCGTCAGCCGTGAGCTCCACCACCCCAACCAGACCTTCTGCACTCAGGCATCTCCACCTTCCGCTCCACCAACCCAGCCCAGGAGCCCTGCGGGGGCGCTAGGCTAGCAGCGCCGCCCTGAGCGGGACCTGCCTCACTGCTATTCACGCTTTGATCGAGAGGGTCAGCTAACGTCGATGCTGAGGCCTCACGGAGGCTCTGAAGGTCCACTAAGGCCAGAAACCGGCCCGACGGGGGCCCGCCGGAACGGAACCGGCCCGGCGTTCGTGTTTGGCGGCGATCGCCATGGTAACAAAGGCTGCTTGGGGCCTGCGGGGTTAACGCAGCCCGGCGGCTCGTCTGCGGCTTCCTCCTACGTGCTGCGTTTGGAGGTGAGGATGAGGAGGCTGAGTCACGCTGGCTGTGGTGCTTACAGAACCAGCAACTCACTGGAACCCACGAAGGCCAGCGGGCTGATGGCAGCCAGGTCCTGGTTACCCCGCAGGAATCTGAGAGAGCGAGAGAGCGAGGGAGGGAGAGAGAGAGAGAGAGAGAGGTGTGACTGCTGTCTGCTGCTACCGTTCCAGCCTCCGCCTGCGACTCACAGTCTGTGCATCTTTGTGCCGTTGAAGGCGCCACTCGCCACCTCCTTGATGCCATTTCTGGTGAGCCGTCTGTCGACAGGAAGAGGAGCCAAGTTACAGACAGGAAGCTGCGAGTCGCCAGCCTCGGCTGCAGTCGTTTGAGTCTTTTTGGGGTTTTAAATCTGGCTGGTTAAAGAGACATTTCCAGTGGGGTGAAATGAGTCATCAGCTGTCAATTCTGTTACATGAAAGCAGATTTTGAAATGAAGCACCACGAAGTTCTCGTGATGAAGCTCCGGACCAGCGCGATCTGTAATCTCACCACCAGGGGTCGCCAAAGCTCAAGGTCCAGCTCTGTCAGAGATCTTTAGCCGTGTTTTAGTTTCTGGAGGATTTTAGACTTTCTCTGTCAAATAAAAGCACATTATCAGCTTTGATGGACGCTCAGTGTTCCAGTCAACATGGCTGCTTGATAGTGATGGATGCTGCTGCCTGCCAGGGTGGCAGGAGCAGAGGAACACAGTCCTGTTCTATCAGGAGCAGAGGAACACAGTCCTGTTCTATCAGGAGCAGAGGAACACAGTCCTGTTCTATCAGGAGCAGAGGAACACAGTCCTGTTCTGTCAGGAGCAGAGGAACACAGTCCTGTTCTATCAGGAGCAGAGGAACACAGTCCTGTTCTGTCAGGAGCAGAGGAACACAGTCCTGTTCTATCAGGAACAGAGGAACACAGTCCTGTTCTGTCAGGGGCAGAGGAACACAGTCCTGTTCTATCAGGAACAGAGGAACACAGTCCTGTTCTATCAGGAGCAGAGGAACACAGTCCTGTTCTGTCAGGGGCAGAGGAACACAGTCCTGTTCTATCAGGAGCAGAGGAACACAGTCCTGTTCTATCAGGAGCAGAGGAACACAGTCCTGTTCTATCAGGAGCAGAGGAACACAGTCCTGTTCTGTCAGGGGCAGAGGAACACAGTCCTGTTCTGTCAGGAGCAGAGGAACACAGTCCTGTTCTATCAGGGGCAGAGGAACACAGTCCTGTTCTATCAGGAGCAGAGGAACACAGTCCTGTTCTGTCAGGGGCAGAGGAACACAGTCCTGTTCTATCAGGGGCAGAGGAACACAGTCCTGTTCTATCAGGAACAGAGGAACGCGGCTGCATCAGCAGACAGGCAGGAAGAGGAGGAGATGCTAGCATCGGGGAAGGCTGTCGGGGCCGCGTGAGGGCGGCGTGTTTCTAAAAATGTGAGGAATCTCTTACATCTCCCTGATGGTCTGAGAGCTGAGGCCCCTGAAGGCGTTGGCAGGAACCTGCTGGATGTGGCTGTTCTCCTGGAGGTCCCTGAGCAGCAGGCAGAAGAACAACCGTCACAAGCAGACTTCAGAGATACTTCACCGTTCAGGCGTCTCTGCTGTGCTTAAAGCTGTTTAATTAGCTCTCATTGTGGAACGTAGCGATCAGGAGAAGCCAAGCGGAGGGTGTGTGAAGAGGGGTGGTGTCGGGTGGTGTCGGGTGGTGTTGGGTGGTGCAGGGCTGCGTGCTCTTCCAGGCGTAATCACAGCAGTCTACATGCTCAAATGCATGTGGGAACGGCGCCGCGCAGGTGTGCGAGCGTGCACCCAGAGCTCCCGTGTGGTGCACGTGTCGGGACCTACAGCACGAAGCCGTGGGCTGAGGAGCGGATCTTGGTCAGGTCCGGGAACACGCTCAGTCCTGTGTTGCAGATGGTCCTGAGACGCAAAGACTGCCATTAGCAGGGTCCTCATGCTAACACCAGCACACCAAAACACTGCACGCTAACGCTTCAGTTAGCATGTTAGCGGCCAGCGTTTAAATAGAGACTTTTAGCTCTGGGCTAGCGAAATGCTAACATCAAGATGCTATCATTCTCACACTAACAAAGCCAACATTTTTGGGCTGTTTAAGCTTTTTATTGTGTTTGTTTATACGTTAATATTAGCATGGCTACCGCTAGAAGCCATGCTAACCTGGCTAGTGCTGCTAGCTGAGGCTACATGCTAAGAAAGTAAAACTTTAAATAGAACGAGCCAAATGTGCTCGTGTCCAAATGGGACAAACCTAAAGACAAACCTAAAGACAAACCTAAAGACAAACCTAAAGACAAACCTAAAGACAAACCTAAAGACAAACCTAAAGACAGACATGAAAGCAGTTTGCTTTCATGTCTGAGCAGCTGGGGTGTTAGAGGCCCCGTTTAGGTTTGAAATGAGCTGATGGAGAGAAGAGAGGAACGGATGCAGAGGGAGGTGAAGCCTTCAGTACTCACAGATACTGGAGTTTCCCAGTGTTCCTGAAGGCATCTGGGTGGATGTAGCTCAGGTGTTTGGACTTGGTGATGGTCCTGAAGGGACACGTTGGCGTATGAGTGACAGCTCGCAGCTCCACCTCAGAGGCTCTGAGTCGTACTCACAGCTCCACCAGCTCCGGCAGGTCCGAGAAGGCCCACGCCCCGATGCTCCGCAGCCCCGCGTTCTCTGACACCAGGCTAGGAGAGGACAGAGCTGAGGCCTGCCTCCATCCACCCATCCACCCTCTGCCCACCATCATCTACCCATCCACCCGTCCTCCACCCATCCACCCTCTGCCCACCATCATCTACCCATCCACCCGTCCACCCTCTGTCCACCATCCACCCATCATCCACCCATCCCCCCGTCCACCATCCACCCACCCAGCAGCTGCAGCTGCGTGGACTCACATGTCGGCGAGCTTGGGCAGGCCGGTGAAGGCGTAGGCGCTGATGGAGGTCAGGTGGTGGTTCTGTGAGACGATGCTGAAGGAGGAAACAGAACCGTCGTCTGGTTTTAGCCTGAGCCTGCTAACGGTGTAGCACGTGTAATAACACAGTAATAAGGGCCCTCAGGAGGAGGCCCAAGCAGAGGTGGAGGTGTGATGGCTGATGTAATAACACAGTTATAACAGACTCACAGCTGGCGGAGCAGCGTCAGGCGGCTCAGGGCTCCACGGGGAATCGCTCTCAACGCCGTCTGGCTCACTTTCCTGCACACACACACACACACACACACACACACACACACACACACACCAGCGTGTCACGCCCGTGCACGTGCAAACCCCCCGTGCTGCTGGCCTTGAGATTCCTTCTGAACGTCTGAGCAAAACAACACCTTTGTTCACGTGCACCCACGTGCGTGCATGTGTGTGTGTGTGTGTGTGTGTGTGTGTGTGTGTGTGTGTGTGTGTGTG
>BJFM01005006.1:42958-90719 GCA_016586285.1 Arothron firmamentum | reverse complement strand
ACACACACACACACACACATTTCCTAATGTTTATTTAAGGACGAGCCAGATTTAGCCAAGCGTCCTCTCGTTTTCATCGCCGTGCCTTACTTTGTTGGAAAGCTCCCTGCGGTGGCATGCGTGACCACGAGGCTGAACTCCTCACTTTGACATTGGACGGGGACGGCCGCCAGGCGGTCGGACGGCCGCCAGACGGTCGGACGGCCGCTCTCCGCTCGGGAGACCAGCCCGATCGGCTCCGATGCTACGTCGGCGTGCGACAAACAGCTTTTCCGCGGTCGCGTTTTGAACCGCTTCGCGTACAAACACCTTGTGCGCTTCCGCCGCAGAGTTCCCCGACCTAGCCGTTACCCCGCTGCCCCCCGTTAGGCTAAGCTAGCGCTCGGCGCCGCAAACGCAGGAGCGGGTCCTCAAAATGGCAGCTTTTCCTTCGAGTACGTCTCAAAAAGACTGATTTCGGAAACATTTCCACAGACGCTTGACCGATCATCACCCCGAGGAGGCCCCCGCGCTGGCGGACCGCTTCGGTCCCGGAAAACCGTTTCGTCCGACAGAATCGGCTCTCCGAGCGCCTTTGCCATTTGATTTCTCCCCTTTTCCAATTGCATGTTAGCAGGTTAGCTGCCGCGTGGTCATTTTTGGACGTGTTGAATGTTTCTTACTGGGCTGCATTAAGTACATTTCCGGTCGTGTCGTGAGTGAGATCCCAGTCTCGTCGGCTTGATGTTTCAATGTTATACCAGTATCCTTTGATTCTACGAAAAAAAACAGATGGAAATTGTCTACTATTGGGTGTTCTTTGTGCATAAAGCATTTTGGAAGCTACCTTGGACTCCTTTCTGTTGCCGTCCTTGCCGACAGTCCATTTTGGACATTCGGGCGTTCCCGCCGGCGCTCCGGCACCTCTTCCGCACGCTCGACCTCGGGTTCCGCGGCGCGGACGGACGTGACTCTCAGGCTGAGGGTCGACGTTCGGATAAAGGACGCGGACACTTGATCGGCCTGGGCTGCGCTTCCTCGGCCTGCTTAGACTCGACTCGGGAATGACGCCGCTTCAACACTCTCCAATGAATCAAATCAGCGCTTTTATTCCAGCTCCACCTCGGCAGTTTCCCTAAATGCCGACGGATCGGCAGACGGCAGCCTTCTTTGGATCGGAACGACCCGCGCAGAAGCGCTCGCTGCCGCTCGGACCTCAGAAGTAGTAGAGCTGCACAAAGGTGCTGTTGGGCCCGCCGTAAGCGGGACCGTAGTTGTAGATCAGCGCCTTCCGTTCTTCGGCCTCGGACCCAAAACCGTGCTTGCTCTTCCTGGCTGCGGGGACACAAACCGGGACGAAACGCGCGTCAGGAGGCCGTCGGGCCCGGAGCGCGGCTGCCGGGCGACGCCCGCTCCTACCTTCGCCGACAAAGAACTCGGCCACGTAGAAGCTGGTCCTGACGGCCGACGGCGAGTGCGCCACGTAGGCCTTCGTGAACTCGAAGGCGCTTTTCTCCGGGTGCCACTGCGTCCCGTAAATGGGGTAATCGCGCGCTGCCGAGAGTGAAAGGACAGCGGCCGGTTAAGGAACCTCGGGGCGCCGTCGGGACGCCGTCGCGGCGGATTTACCTTCGATCGTTGACACGAACTCCAGGGTCCCGTCCGAGTTGGTGGAGAGGACTTTGTAGAAGTTCTTCAGCTCCGGGTTCGACTCGTAAGCCTGAAACAACAGCAGAATGTCGACATTCTGACTCCTTCGACCCTCTGCTTTTCCACTAAAACGTGAAGGCAGACGAAAGCGACGCACCGACACGGCCAAGCTCCACCTGTGAGAGTTGGCCGTCAGCGACTGGGAGGCCAGATCCTTCCTGAGATCCGCTGGGAAGTCTTTGAACATTTTGCTCTCTTTGGCTTCTGGAAACAATCCAGAATATCCGCGTCAGGACTCCTTTCAAACACGTCACTTAAACGCACGAGGCAGACAAACGCTCTGGCCCTCGAACGCAATTTCACAACCGCTTTCGCCATCTCGCGGGATGACCTTTAGGTCCGATGACTTTCTGCTTCCGGATGTTATTTGAGGCGGAAACGTACGTAAAAACAAAGGCGACTTTGCGCCGATCCCTACCGTCGGTAAAGTTCAGGGGCAAAGCCACATCTCTCATGTTGTTCTTGATGAGGACCAACTTCCCCAGAGTCAAATAGGTCAGCTCCTCAAAGCCCAGACAGGTGGCCCACACTGGAAAATAGTCTCCTCTGTCGTTTGCCTGAAACACACACACACACGCACACACACGCTTGCTTATCTCACCTTAACCTCAAATCCATCCCGCCGCGCTACACTGCTCGTGCGTTACCTCGATGGCCAGGTCGTAAAAGATTTTGGCGGACCTGGCGTACAGAGACGTCACCAGGTTGCTTCCTCCTCCGGGGAAGAGGATTCTGGGAAGGACACGGAGGACGTTAGCGCCCCGCAGCTGATCCGGGTCGTCCCGAGGACGGCGTCCGCCGGGGTTTCATTCGCGCGCGTCACTTGAATGGAACGTAGGGCTGCGACTCGGTCCGGAATTCGTGACCGTACGCGCCGAGGATTTGAAAATATGGGTCATTCTGCAGATTATGGAGAGGATTTGGATGTCTTCAATAGACTGCTCTGTGGTTCCTGCTGAAGCACAGATCACACGGACGTTATGATAACCACAGGGTGGTTATCACAACCACCCTGTGGTTATCATAACCAGGTCCACGGTCCCGGCTGACTTCTGCCTGTTCTTTCTACTTCTGCTCTGCACCACACTGGAGGCAAAGCCTCAGCATTAACCGGGTGGTTCGGGATTAGCTTTTGGGTTCTGACCCATGCGACTGCAAATGACAAGATTCCAGTTTCCCAACATGGCGTTCACACAGCTGGAGTCTGTTTGGCGTGCGTCCTTATTTGACCCAGCCGTTCCCTTTTTTTGTGACGTTTCTGACATTCTAACGGATTTTACTGTACAGTAAGATTAAGATGGCGGTTATTACCTGATCTTTTTTGGTGTCGCTCTGTATATAAAACTGTATTTACCCATTAATGGAGTTGAAAAGAGCCTTATATTCCTCTTCTGTCTGGTTGACCCTGTTAGAACAGAAATAAAAACTTTACAATCCACAACCAAGTTGGCAGCTTTGGCGTCAACGTTTATCGATCTGGGACTCGCATGACGGGGACGACCCTGGCTCCCGCCGACTCCAGGGTCTTCACATACGAAGCAGCGATATAAGATGACCGTCCCGGACTCGGCGAACGCACCTCCTGAGCCAAAATACCTGCAATTATCAAATACGGTTGAAGAAGACAGCTCGGGCTTCTTTCAAAAAACAAAACAAAACCGTGTGGTCGCAGAACGAGCTTCGAATCACAGTTACTTGAACTTAGGCGGAGCTACAAATGAGCAAACTCACCAATAATCGGTCTATCGTTTCTCTCTTCCGGAATTGGAAAAGCGAAAGAATAAATTGAGAAGGAAGGAAGGCAAAAAAGGAGCAGAGGAGAAAACATCTTGCACCGCGCGGATCAAGCTGCTGCAGCGCGAGCGCTCCGCCGACTTGACAGCAAGTTAGAAAGCTCATCGCTTCCGGGAAACGGTTTCAAAATAAGAGCACCCAATCCTGATACTGAACACGAGTTTAGCATTAAAACATTTTTCGGGTTGGGAGATACCAGAGCGCCCTGCACACCTGGATCAGCGGTATACATCATATATTTGAAGGTAGCAGATAGGGTATGAAAGGAGAATTATATTGGAGGGCATACCTGGCAAAGTGGAAGCTTTGACACCACATTTCACATGACGACGAATCTTCAGTCACGTCATCAGTCCTGACTGAGACTTTGTGCTCTTTTTCAAACATTGCCAGAGTACATCATCAATCTTCCAAACAGCCTTTTCATTTGTACAACTACTTGCAAAACATGTTGCTTGCTCAATTATTGGATTCCGCGTGATTTTCTTAAACTATTTAGCATAGAAGAACTTTATTTATCCCGGACCTGGGAAATGACTTTGTTACAGCAGCGAGACTGAAGTACTTAGAATCTAAAATACCGCAGGGATGCGCAGGGATGCCGCCAGGGATTTTGGGCCCCATCACTGAAGACCACAAGGACCCTGTGCAACCACATGTCCAGGATCCACTCCATCCAGTCACAACTTCACAGAACTCGACCTTTTCAGCTGTCTGGCCTCTCCTCAGATTTGAAATGAAGGATTTACTGCACACGAGGTGACTGATTTGCCTCTTCCTTTATTAAGTCTTCACGGCTTCGTCGTTGAAGCAAAATGAATCATAAAATAAAAACAGAAATTAGTTTGCATAACTTTGACAGGTCGGGCAACTTAGCATGAACAGGAATGCAAGACTGCACAATAATATAATCTAACCATTCCTGTTTGACCTAAAATCTTTGGTTTTTTTTTTTTTTTTTAAATTTTCTCGGTCAAAGAGTCTGGGCATCGTGTTGCATTAATATTAATAGCCATACCATGTTACAATTACCACTGGCCCTTCTTGGCCTGATTCATCAAGAGCCCAGTGTGGAGCCGTCCCGCTTGCAAAGTCATTGATCGAGTATTTGAAGACCAGCTTTCGAGCCAATGGAATGTGACATGGTGGACCTCACAAGTTTTTATTTATTCCTTTATTCCTTTTTTTTCAGCTTACTGAAAGCTCTCTCAGCTCCAGAAACAGTAACAGGCAATGTGCCGAAATATGTAAAGCAGTGCACACCTCTCCAAACATGCTCTGCAACTGCAGCCCATGCAGGCATGAATTGTTTGGTGTTTTAAAAATTACCTCAACAAACTGCCCCTTGTAGGACCGCCAAAATTCAGGAACTTCATATCTGATTTCAACATATTATTTGAGTAATCTCTTTGAAATTAACACAGACTCAATCGCTCCATGCTTCAACATGCCCAGCATCCCAAAAAGATGAGGCCATAGCCTGTTTTGGATTCAGATAATTAACATTATGTGAAAAAAGACAATGTTTTTGACAGGAAAAAATAGCCTACTTATCTTGAATTACCACAGATAAAGAGAGAAAAAAAAGAGACAAAAAGATCATTCTCATAGCCCCCCCTCCAATAAAGCTCACTGACATTCCACGTCGCTCGCGTCTGGTGGGGGTTCATGCGGTTGGAGGGGTTGTGGGAGGACATTGCACCTGGTGACCTAGTTGCTGGGTCTGGTCGGGAGGGCATTTAGTATAATTAGCTACACATCTAATTAGCTAAACATCTCATTGTGGACATCAAACCAGCAAAGAGCTTGATTTCAAACGGGGGGGGGGGGGATCAAAATCTCTGACTCTCACATTTTTCTAACATGTATAAGCGTGTTTAACTACCTTACTTTTTAATCAAACATTAACAACGACTTGAATTTTTTGAAGGGTGGGAGGGGCCCCTGTCGGTCATGGGCCCTGAGAATCGGCCCAACTTCTCCCCCCTTTCCGGCGCCCATGGGATGTGTGGTGCCGAAGACATCGATTCTCTCACAAATAGATTTTAAAACAGCCGCTCTGCAGGTGTGTTTCATCGCCCTGAGGGGACAGTTTATTCAAACGGAACTTCGTCAGTGTTCGAAAAGTCTTTGAATAATCAAATCAGAGGATCGCATCCAGTTTGATTGGTGGCGGCGAGCCGCTCCACGTTCACGCCAGCAGCTGACAGCTTCTGGTGTAAGCGCGCCAGCGAGTCCTCGCTCAAGAAGCGCGTGCGGGCCAAAACCCAGGCGAAATCGATGTGGAAAAGGCCAAAGTAGTCGAAGCAAGAGTAGACCAGAGAGTAGGACTGATAGTCTGAGGACAGCACCCAGTAAGGAGAAGCCGGAACACCTTCGTGGAAGGACAAAGACCAGTTTATGATGCTGTGCGACGTCACCGTGGGGGCGTAACGTGGCGATTACCTTGAACCAAGCTGACCTCCAGAATCGCAGGTTGAGAGGAGTCTTTCACCTTGGCGACGCCTTCTATGGAATTTATCCTCCCGTTGGGCCTTTACAGTGAAAATGACTCATTAAGACAAGTACAGTGTTGCTTCTGCGTCCTACTTCAAATAAAAAGTGAGGAAAAAGTCACGTATCTGAAATGACATCTTGTTGTCAACAATAAAGGAGGAATCTCTGTTAATCTCTGTTGTTTGGAAAAGCCTTTGACCGTTGCCCTCACAGATCGGACCGGTTAATGGTTGACTCAGAAAGGACCTAATCTCAGAGATTACAGACCGTCCCTCCAACAGCTCCCTAAACTGTTTTCTGCACAAAACCACTTGTACAAATCCACAGAGACCAAAACCAATCAAACAAATACTCTTCTAATTTCATTTGTTCCACCTAAACAATTAAAATTGGATATTTCACTTTGTCAACTACTAAAATAGAATTAAGAACTCCCAGGTGTCAGTGAAATAGCGTGTTGCCGGTAAGAGCTTGTGAGGGTGCCTGAGTCAATGTACTTAATTACATTCCTTCTGGTCCTTACAGCAGCTCTGCATTGTGAACGTGCACCGTCCCGTCGCCGAGAGGACTGTATGTAGCCTGGATGCATTTTCCTCTTTCAAACATCGCCGGGAGCTTCTCGATTTCATACCAGGTGCCCATGTACTGGAAAAGAAGCAGATGGATGGAAATGACGTGAGAGTTCTGAGCGGGAGACTACTTCGGGTGTCATTTCTTTACCTCGGTAATGTTGAAATCCGCTTGCACCGAGGAGCGCGGGCAGCCGCCCGCGTGGAAAGACTGAGCGTCCAGTCCCACAGCGGCCGCCAGGAGCGCCAGCAGCACCTTCGCATCAAAGTTAGCACGAGTGAGACAGCTGCATGTTGACGTTTCAGGAGAGGAAGCCAGTACCTGGATGTCCATGGAGGCCAAACACCGCACAGCAGATGCTGCCATGCGCTCAAGCCAATTCTGGATTTTGACCTTTCCGCACAGGGCCGAACGGGACACGGCTCGGCCCGCCGTGCGAAAACAGACCTTTGGATGGTCGACTGTTTGACCAGCCCTGTTTTCGATACAGCCTTTAACCTTGTGGGCAAAAACAAGCCTGCTGGCACTGAAAAGGTGCACGACAGTTCCAAGTCAAAGGTCAAAGACCGGAGACATTTGTCCGGTCGGATTCAGCCGGACAAATGTCCTTGCGGCCTGTGCAATTTACGAATGCAGTGGTGCCACAAACGATGCCAAGAGGCAAAAGCGGTGTTGTGAAAAGAGAAACTTTATTTAACAAAGCACCAATATTTATCCAAAAAAAACCAAAAAAAACATTGCCTCACTTTCCTCTTGGAATTTCTTCCAATCAAGATTTTTGGTCTTCCATCGTGTTTTTTGGGATTCTGCTTTTTGACCGCTGTCAAATTTACATTTAACAAAAGTACAAAAACATCGGCAGAAAGTGAGAAGAACCAGTCAGGTTTGACTAAAATAAATGTAATAATTTGATAAATTAAACTGAGTCGTCTGGTTTCGTGTTATGTGCTGTGACGGTATAAATAAATCGAGCTTAAATTAAATATCCCCTTGAGAGTTAGAGCTGCTAACAGGTGAGATCGCGAGAGTGAACCCCAAAGACGAAAAGAAAGAAAAGGTGGAACCAGAAGATCTTCTTCAGATAAAGTACAGTGCATTTAAACATGACTTTGGCAGCAGAAACTGCAATGACTCTTCCATCACAACAGTCTGAAAATCTATCAAGACTAGAAAACGGCAACATGTCAGGATGGGTCTCTGCAGCACCGAGGTTTCTGCTTTCACACCCAAACTGGACAAATAAGGTCAGAGCAGAGGAGCACCTCCGCCTGCAGAGCAGAGGAGAGGAGCACCTCCGCTGGCGCTACGTGCATCATTTTAGCGTAAAGAAAAGGTCACGTCGCCATCACCGTTGCCGCTACTCCGCTTCTGTATGTGCCGCCAGCTTCTTTAAAGCAAAAGATCTCACACGTTTAAATCTGTACATCTGAATTACAAGAAGGAAATCCAGATCCACGGCATCACTTTCAGATCAGCTTACCTTTCCGGTCAACGTCTTGGTTTTTCTAAGCACCGTTCCTCTGGACTCGGGAAGAACGGTGACGTCAGCAGGCAGGAATAAGAGCAACGGGATTAAATGCGCTCCTGAAAATGCTGCACGTAAGACAGAAGATGCGCTGAAAACGACTGCCGTTTCCGAGAGGGACGTTCTTTGAAGGTGGCTGGGGTAGCTTCTGCAGCGGAGTGGTACCGAAGAGGTTCAAAGGTTCTTGTGGGTCTCTATGCAGAGAACGATGTACTGGTTGGAGCAGCTCCGCGTCTGCTGGCCGAGGAGCAGGCCGGAGGCCAGGCTCGACGACTGGCCCGCCAGGGACACGTGGTCCGTCCGCCACGTGTCGCAGTGTTTGTCCGTCGCTCGCGTGCCCGTGCTGCTGGACCCGTGCCAGATGCTCTTCTGGGGCCTGAAAAAGAGACCAAAAAGGTGACGCCCGAGAAAAAGAAGAAAAAAGTAAAGCTACGGCGTAAGAATCACCGACCAGAAGGGGTCTGCTAAAACGTCCCGGCCATCAAAGGAGTAGATGGGCACCCTGGCACTGATCGGCCCGCCGTTGCCGTTGAATATGGAGCGCCAGTTCCGGAACATCACGTCTCCCTACGGGGCAAAACTACGGTTGCTTACTGGGTGGGGAAGCAGCTTTCGGCAGGCGGCGGCAGGACGACGGCAACCGACCCTGAGATTGGTGATAGGCAGAGTTTCCCGAAATCCCGGATAGACCACGTGGACCAGGTCCTGTCTGTGGGAGGAGACGAAGGCGCGATAGTTCGGAGGCAGACCCATCGCCTTGGCCTGCTCGTAACACATGCGGTCGGCCACGTTCAGCCCCATCATGTCGCCCGAGTGGGGCTGGTTCAGCGCCACCAGGTTGAGCTGCACAGTCAGAGCAAGCGCAACACCTGAGTCACAACCGCCCAAACCTGCGCCGACATTGTGCTCCGCATTCGACAACGTTCGCTCACTCGCTGAGAGGATGAACTCAATCTTTCCATCGTCTCTCCTTTCATCTGATAAGCAACTTGAGGCTAAAATGAGATGTTAAATAGATAAATAATCCAAAGTGCAGAACTTGCAAACAGGACATATTTAAGGAGCGAAATTCTGCAGCGTTCACCTCGTCTTGCGGAATGATGTTGCTGGAGACGAAGATCAGACTGCCGAGCTGCGGGACAAACGCAGATTAAACCGGGACAGCCTAAGCGTGTCAAAGTTCTAGCTTCGCAGCTACGCACGGGTTTCACCGGCCCGGAGAAAGTACCTGGATCTCCTTCCATCCCTGCGGGACTTTGAGGTAGAGACTTCCCGTTCCTGTCACGTACAGCACCGTGCCCTCGGGGTCGCGGGAAGTTTGCTGCATCATGCTCTCCCGTGACGAAAACGTCTTCCACTGAGGGACAAACACGAGGGACACGCGAGTGACTGCTGAATCAGGCTGCTGTATCATTCACGAGGACGTTAGCTCCAAAATGCTTACAGTCGCTCCGTTACCCGGAGGCCCGGGGGGTCCGGGAGGTCCGGGGGGTCCGGCAATGGTCAAAGCTGTCGCCGTATATACATTCAACCCTTTAATTTTTGTGGTTTAACACGCAAGAACTTTATTGTGCTGAGGCAACACTGAAGAACATTACCCGAACCGTATCTTGAAGGATGTCCCGGAGGCCCTGGTGGTCCGGGGGGGCCGACCGGTCCTGTTCTGCCGAGGCCCGGTGCGCCTGGTGACCCTGGCACCCCTGGGGGTCCCTGTGGACCCAACACTGATTCTCCTTTGGGTCCCTAAATGAGTCAGCAACAAACTGATGAGTCGTTATTTCCCCAAAAGAACAATGGGAGCGGTATCCGTGGAAACTCACCACAAGACCCGGTCTCCCGGGGATTCCCGGTCGTCCTGGAAGCCCTGTATCCCCCTTGTCTCCCTTCTCTCCTTTGACGCCCTGGTCCCCTCTCGCCCCCTGTGACACAGATCGTACGAGCACGTACGGTGTGTTTTGTCAAAGTCCATAAACGGTCACGCTAGTTCTCAAAGAGCACCGACAGTGGAACTCACCCAGCCGGACCTGGGAACAAACCCCTCTGGAACCGGAAAACACAGGAAGAAGTTTGAATTATTAAACAAAACAGTTCCGGGACGGGCCTTATTTTTACCAGGATAGTTGGAAAGGAAAGTCAAAAACTGTCATTTCTGAGGGAAAATCGGACTTTTACAGTCGGTCTGTTAGATTTTTTGAAACATTTCATCTCAAATCTGACTCACGACTTTCGGCGGGCATCCCGGGAGGACCTCTTTCCCCCTTTTCTCCTTTCGGTCCGGTCTGACAGGTACCTTGGAACAAACAAAAGCATTAATTACTTTTAATACCATGAATTATGTAATCGCTATAGCTAATGAAAAATGGTGTCAGAACTTACCGTATGCAATGGTTCCGTTGGGATTTAGCTGAAATAACACGACGTGAGAATTAAGCAACACACAAAGATGAGATTATTTCCAGAATAGACAAAAGTTAAACACAGAAAAGATCAGGGTGGATCCTATAGATCAACATGCACAACGGGTGGGTTGAGATTTGGGTGCTACCTCGCTCTTGTTGCAATGAACTTTCACTTCTCCAGACTGGACATGCAACAAGCAGGAGTATTTTGGAGTCATTCCCCAACAGTTCTGAGTGAGGAAAAGGTTAGTCACACAGACACGTGCGCCTTGTTGTCCACGCAGGGAGGACAAGGTTAATGCGGTTAAGAGATGCTGAGAGTTATTTCAATCACTTGGTGAGTTACGAAAGAAGGATGACACCGTGAGTGAAGGTATGGTAGATGTTCATGTGGAATGTCGTTGTATAATTATCTGTATCAGGGAGATATCGCGTCTATTTTGGGTTTACGTAGCCCCACGTGTCGGATTATCCTTCGACATCGTTTCGTATCCGCATCCTGATGGGCGTGTGGCCTTTGTTTCCGCCAGCAGGTAGAGTTATAAAACAACCACATGAACGACAGACCAAAGTGTCAGATTTGATTTTCTGTTAGAGTCTAATAGCTAGACAAACGTGCACGCGTACATGCATTTAGAAATGCGTGTTTTATGGTCGGTACTGATGGAACCTTACAGCCATTTTGCAGTGCGGCCTGGGAGGGATGGGAAACACTGTCTTCACAAGGCAGAGGAGGAGAAGTCAGCACATAAACAGATAAATGCACCTGACAGCAGAGACAGTGTGTGTGTCTGCGTGTCTGTGTGTGTGTGTGAGAGAGAGAGAGCTTACTCCTTTGGGGCAGTTGAACATTCCTGGGCGTCCCGGTGGCCCGGGAGGTCCCTAAACAAAAAGGAAGAAGCAGAGCATTCGTCACGGTTTAGTTCACACTCCCATTCTCAGGCAAAAACTGAACGCGACGGCTGACCGGCAGGCCTCCAGAGTCCCCTCTCTCTCCCTTCGCTCCCATCAGGCCTGGTCGGCCCTGCGCAGAAACACAGGAGCATTGTGGGATTTGATCTGGAAGATTTCAGCTCGGGAGAGAGAAACGTTTCATCTGAAGCACCGATAATGAACGTTTGGTGCGTTTGTGGCGCTTACCGGTCTTCCGGGAAAACCGAATTCTCCTTTGGGTCCCGCGGGTCCCACAGGCCCCTTTAAAGGGAATAGACCAGACTTTCTCACATGCGCTGACAGAATTTTCATCAAATATAAACACCTCACTCTGACGGTAATACCAACCTGAACTCCAGCAGGTCCAGGCAGACCAGCGTCACCCTGCAAGCAGATTCCATTTAATTTTTATAAAGTCAAAATCCACATTCCACCAAAATAAGACCTCAAGAAGCAAACTACTGACCTTGATCCCTCTTGGTCCGATGGAACCCATCATTGCGGATCCATCATCCGCAACAAAGTGCGCTGGCTCCCCCTTTTCACCCTGAGTGTGGAGCATGCAAGTATGTGGTTATCTGCTTAGTCAATCAGCAGGTGTGCACAGAGAATTCTCCGACATTTCCCACTCGATCGCACTTACTTTCAGTCCTGGAGGCCCTTGAACTCCTGGGATCCCCATGTCACCCTTTGGTCCCTTTGGCCCCTGCCACATTAATTGTTTTTTTTTTTCATTTTAGCCACGTCTGACACCCTGAACAGCTAAAAGCAGTGCTACGCTCTGGAAACCGACAAACTATATCTATGCAAACATCAGCTACAACAGATAATGCTGCCATCGCTCAGTCTGTTGCTAATTGCTTTGTTGTTGATACTCACAGTTGGTCCCTGAACTTCAAAAATCCCTGAGAAATTGAAGGATCCTGCTGTATCGTTGAGTCGAAGCTAAATGAGAAGAAGAATGACGTCAGAATAATCGAGCCGAACGGAGAAATCACCGATCCGCCATTTTCAAGTGGAGAATAATTTTCACTGTTTACATCCTGGAGGTTGATAACGGGACCTGGAGGTCCAGGCGGTCCCGGAAGGCCAGGTAAACTGAGCCCATCTCGTCCTGCTTCACCCTGGAAAACAAGTTTGATGAGTTTAAAGAAGGGCAACTCTACTGCTGCAGGTCTGCGAGAGTGGTACCTTTGGTCCTGGTTCACCTTTGGCCCCCACTGGTCCCTGTGGACAACAAAGAAAGCTCCTTTTCAGACTTGTTGAAAATACTTTTTCTTTATTTTCAGCCCTTTTCTCCTCCAATGTATTGAGCGGAGGTGCTCAGAGTAGCTGGAAAAAGTAAAGTGCATTTAAAGCATAAAGGCAGCGTTTCCGCTGATCGGGACAATTTGAACTGACCTCTTCACCTTTTTGTCCCTCCTGGCCTGGCAGTCCCGGTGACCCTGCGACACCTGGCTCCCCCTACAGGTCAGGGAAACACCCGTCACACACACCTCTGACAGATGAGTAAACCTCTTGTAAAGCTTTCAAAACAACTTTACAAGAGGTTTTGTCTGAGTTCAATTATCGATGTGCTGTTATGTCAATACCGGTTCTTCACCCATTAGCATGAAAACCTAAAACGCAGAGCCGTTAACAAAAGACGCAGGAACTGAAGCGCGTGTCTGATCCGTTCTATTCTAAGCTTCCGTGGACTTGCCTTTAGACCTGGCTTTCCTGGAATACCATGGATGCCATCGTTACCCTGCAAGAAAGAAAAAACAAAACAAAGACTAAACAGAATAAAACAGGCATTTCCACTAGCATAGCTATCATTCATTGATAGATTTTTCATCGAGTTTATTTCCCAATTGCTAATTATGCTAATGAAAATATGTAATAGGAACGGCTATTTCTTCCAACACACCAACATTTATTAATCTCACCTTTGAACCTTTAAGTCCAGGTAATCCTGGAGGGCCCTGTTGAGCAAACACAAACACATCTGAGGTCAGAAAACAGCAGTTGCGACAAAAACAAGATCACAGTATTGATGTCTCAATTTTACCTGAGGGCCCCTGGAGACCTCAAAGTCCTTCATCCCAGATCCTTCCAAATCCTAAACTCAACACAAAGACACATTTGGTACATTTCATTTTCATTCGTCTCTTGGTTATCTAATCTCGGTCCGAGGACCAGACTTCCAGAAAACTTGATTTAACAATCATAGCATTGCACTGCGAGTATACCGATACCTCCAAGTCCATCGCAAAGGCCCTTCCAAGGGGAACTGGCGGCCCCGGAGGGCCAGGAGGACCTCTTGGACCAGGTTGGCCTTCGGGACCCTGTTGACCTGGAAACCCTGGAAGACCTTGATCTCCCTATAAGATATCAGGTATTAAACCGTCGAATTTGGCTTATAGAGAGCGTATTTAGACGTCCGGGCAGGATCCGTACCTTTGGTCCGGGCGGTCCTGTCAGACCAGGCTCCCCCTGTTAAATATAAAATATTAAACAGCAGCAGTTTCTGGTTGGCGTTTGAAGATGGAGAGGTGGCGTGTTTATACCGGAGCCTCTCAGCTTCATTAGTCCGTGGGGTCACCTCATTTAGAGCCTGTCTCTTCGCGTTAGCTGGTTATTTAACACGCCAGTAATTGTTTTTGATAATGGAGCACTAAGAGCCTTGCTCAGGGGAAATCAGAGCCAGCTCACAGAGGACTGACTGCAGAAAAGCAAGTGGCAGCTACACATAACAGGAAAATAACTATTATACATACCACTGTGGGCTCGTCGATGGATTTAACGGTTTATGAGAACAACAGTACCACCCGAACACTCTGCACTCCAACAATGCAGGCTAGCTTAAAATCTATTAGCCTCACCTTGTCACCTTTGTCTCCAGCAGGCCCTGGTTCTCCATCCTCCCCTTCAACTCCCTGCAAGAGTAAAACCACATTTAACGACCTCGGCTTCCACATTTTACCACCTACGCTGTACAACTAGGAAATGTTCTGGGTAATCAGATTACATTCTGCGACAGGTGAGCGAGGAGCAAAATGTGGAATCGACCGGTCACAGTTTGTGCAGTGAAACTGTGGATATCTCATCCACGCAGTTAGTAAAAGCATCGTATTCTACGAGAAAAGACACATTTACCCCAACAGACTGCAGCTCAGACCATGTTCTGGAGCTCTGCCAGCAAAATCTGACCCAAATCCTTGAACATGTTAGACAAGTCTCACTCACATATGAAGATGTTTACACATTCCATATTATGCAGAAAAGTAGAGCAGACATTGTTAAATGAACATGGCTTTTTTTTTTTTTAAGTTGGGGAAATACTGTCTTTTAGGCCCCTTCAACCTGATGGGACCACATGTTAATACCTGACCAGACCCTGAACCAGGATCAGAACCAGAACCAGAACCACTAAACCACGCCTCAACCACCTGGAAACAGAGGCTGAGTCAGCAAAGCCACAACATTCCCACTTTCTTTTTCGCAAAAATGGAATTTAAACACGAAAATTATACTCGAGATCGATGAGAAGTCACGATCAGAACAAAACCCGGGCTACAAGCTCTGCTGGAGCAACTCCACACTTACAGGCAGTCCGGGTTCACCCTTCTCTCCATCCTTCCCATCTTTCCCAGGGAGACCAGGTGGTCCGGGAAGGATTATCTCCAGTGGTTCTCCCGGAGGCCCGGGTGGACCTGGGGGGCCACGAGGCCCCGGAGACCCCTGACGAAACAAGACCGCAAACAATATCTTTGTGATGAGAAAAACCAACATGTATTATACAGGTTTAATTTAAAATGAGCTTAATTTACCATGATTATCTCATCATCAGTGTCAAAGTCTTCAAATCCTGACCCCTCCTAATGAAAACACACCAGTCACTCACTGGACTCAAACTGGGGCAAAGTCCTTCACTTACACACTTTAGGAGAGATCTGAGATGGATGCTAGAGTTTAAACCTGAAACCACATCATCTATCATCTCTGTAAAATAACAGCAAGCAGAATAACATACAGACATGAAGGACTTGCTAGGTCGACCGGGAAGACCAGGAGGCCCGGGTGGGCCTGGTAACCCAAAACCAGGTTCCCCCTGAAAAACCACCAGACAAAATTAGAATTTTTTTCTGTAAAACTGAAGCGCGGGAACACTAATAACTACAAATAATCATCAAACCGGTTGGTACCTTTTCTCCTTGAGGACCAGGCTCTCCCTTGAGTCCTGGGAGTCCAGGAAAGCCAGTGGGTCCCTGTAAAGGAAACAAATTTAGGCTGATAGGAAATTTTGCACAGAAACTTTTTGTAAATAAAGAGAGGAAAACAATCCGGCAGGACTGAATCTGAACATACCGGGAGACCATCTTCCCCTTTGTTTCCCTACAGTAAAAACAGGAAACAAGCACATCTTTAAATGTTTAAGCACCTACTACAACAGCTTTAAAAACCCGAGAACATCAGGCTAAACCCACCGGCTGACCGTCTTTTCCCGGAGCTCCAGGTTGGCCTGGATATACCTCTGGTCCCTGTGGCCCTCCCTCGGCTGCTCGTCCTGGGGGTCCCGGGGGGCCGGGAGGGCCCGGCTCACCTGGCTGCCCTTTCTGTCCTGGAGACAGCTGCGGGGACCAAACATGTAAGACACACAGAAGGAAATTAATTAACATAAACACCAAACTATTAACTGTTCCAGTTGCTATGGTTACTTTTTTGTCCAGTTACTTCTGAGCACTTCAAAATGGAGGATTAATATCATGATTCTTGCAGTGTGACTATTTATTTGCAGTGTGATTATTTATTTGTCCTTTCACAGCTGTTTTTCCATTATCCTAATATGCGTTCAGTACAATGACTGCCAAGACTTACCCTGCTTTTTTCAGAATCTGAAGCATCTGTCTGGTAAGCTGTTACAGGAACTAAACCAAAGAGAATATATTGACAAAATCTTGTTAAATACACTGCTCTCACAGGTCGCTTTTCTTTTACCGCCTCCTAGCGGTTAATCCAGGAAGTACATCAATAGGGAAGACGCCATCCTGATCCAGAATCAGTTCCATATGTCTGTTTATTTACCTTTAACGGTAGTTGTGTCTATCTCCTGCCCAGATGTCTCCTGTAAATCTTCGTCATCTGTTTCAAGGTAACCTGGGGAAGGCTCAGTGGGCGGAGCCTGGACGGGGGCGCTATAGGTGGGGTCCATTTCTGGGAGGGGCTAAATAATCATATAACACATGCAAAGGGTCATTAGAGTAGCTGATTATTTTAGTGCCAACATTCAGACAGAAAACATCACAGCATTCCAGCCACTTCAGGCCGACCGGTAAAATTAGGTGCGAGTCGGTGTAAACGTGAACGTGTCGACTCGGGAACAGAGTCGGAGGATATCGGAGGAGGCTAATCTGTTGCTCTCACTGTGCCTCTCCTCTGCTGCCTCATTGCATTTTTATTTGCCTCCTTCTGTGGGCTGGCAGCAGAGCAGCACATATCTCCTTGTTCCAGGCTCTATCAGGCCTGGAAGGACAAGGGCTGTTTTCTTTGGTCCACGTTCAGGACAGCTGAGTGGGAAGCAGGGTGTGTATGAGAGTATGTATGTACACACCATGGTGTAAACTCTCTCCTCCACAACCTTCTTCACTTCATCCCTTCCTTCCATGTCTTCGTAAGTGTCCTCACCACTTCCGTATCCAGATGCCTGCACAGGGAATGAGAAAAGGAAATTATATTTAACATTTATGTTCTCTATATAATGTCTGTTACAATCGAGATCGTCGCGCTGATAGCAGTCAGGTAGAGGAGAAGGGGCGGATGATAATGGTCACGTTGCAGGTGTCAAGTCAAAGCTTTACAGAGAAAATGTGAAACTAGTTTTTATTTTATATTTACTATTTGATTTTATATTTATTATTTGAATTGCAGTGAACTAAACTGACCACGGACTTCTTTAACACAGCAAAGTGTAATGCAGCTTGTGACCGCTAGAGGGAGGAACAGTTCATAAATTTGTTCCTGTGATTCCCGAGCTTGTTTGAATGGAGATTTAAATCTGTGAGGGTGGAAATATGGGCCACATCTAACATTACTTTATATGTGGTGTGAATCAAGGAAGATTGACGGTTCAACTGTGTCAGGGTGCACAGATGCTCACGTAAGGATCATCCTCCTCGCACTGTTCATCTGGGGCCGTGGGATCGGACTTCAGCACCAGCTGCTGGATGGAACCCTACACAGAAATGGGGAGAACACCGAGTTAACCCTGCCTGTTAATCTAGGTCAGTGCAGCATTCTGTTCCCACAACAAGATCACTTCCATCTTTCAGCAGTTCCTCCTGACATTATGATGAAATATTTTCTACTGGCTGAAAACTAACCTCTTGTTTACACTGATGTAATAAGGGCAGACCCTGCACGGCTTCATGCAGCAGGACTTACTCAGCATTGCCCGCTTGCTTACCAACAGATCCTTTTTGTCTTTTTTAACAGTAACCTATGACTTGCATATGAAAATTCATCTAAAATGTTTGGTCCGTCGTGCAGCCAACCTTCAGGGATAATTTAAGATGTTTAAACTTTACAAACAGCCAAAAACTGGATCAGTTCAGCGCCAACAAATGGAGAACTTCATCTGCAGTGAGAGAAAGTGTGACTTTCCACTTGTTAATGCCTTTATGAGAATGCACACGTGTGTAATTTTGAAAGTTGTTGCAAAATCCGCCAAGTTAAAACTGAACTTAGGCCAGAGGATAAAAACCTGTTTTTTAATGGAGTGGGGCGCAGGCGGTGAAATTCAACAGTGGTGAAGGACTGGGAAGTATAGCAAAACAAAATGAATAAGTGGAATGAGCTGATGCAGCCACCAAATCAGAGACACGTGTCCTGACGATAAACAGCTGAAATATAACACCATTATTTCCACTTCTACAAAACTTTACAGGATGTAAATTCCTTCCTTATTTTCAAAGTTTTTCATGACATGAACGTAAATCCTGTGAGGCAGTGACTGAAGCTGTCACAAAATACACACACGCCACACGTGTGCGGATACACACGATAAAAGACTCATTGCAATGTTGAAAAAGTCTCAACAAAGTGCATTTGCATCAGCGCTAATGAGAGCAATAACATCCAAACACACCCAATCCTGCAGCTTCAGGATGCTACAGAGGCTCCAGGAACATCAGGGCACGTAAAAAAACATATATTTCCTGATCGACCTGATGGCACACAGACACTCAGCATGGAGCGTGTCTTACTGAAACTGCTGATCAGCAAGTGAGAGTCGGGGGACGATATTTTGGGATTTGTTTATATATGTGTGTGTGTGTGTGTGTGTGTGTGTGTGTGTGTGTCTGTGTGTGTATAATGCAGAGCTACTGGTGCCTCATGGCTGAAGATGAAGCTGCCAGTTCAAACAGTGAACTACTGGGAACAGACAGTGTTGCCGCTGGAGGGAAAGAGGAATGAACTTTCTGTTGTTATTAAGTTCGTTAGTGGGGATCACGCTAAATGAAACCCTTTTTGAGACTTATTTCTGGGGTCCTGCTTATGGAGAACTTATAACACGCTTCTCTAACTAGATCTCTCCAGCAATGTACTGGGAGGACTCGGTTTTTCCTGGCTCCGCAGGGACCTCTGGGGGATGAGGCCTTAGCTGCTAAAGCTGGATAAGGGTCAGGTGAAGAGCTGATCATGTAGAGCAGACGCAGCCAGCCAGTTCGGTAGTTGTTTTTGGCGCTGGTGGCCTACGTGCAGGAATGATGAACACATCCTTGGGAGGCTCCCTCTACACAGCTAAAGTCCAGAACCGTCAGTCAGAACAGAGGCTTCAAAGGATCTTCTACTGTACTTTGTCAACCTTGTCTTTGTAAAGACATTTACTTTCTTCCCTAGGTACATAAAAAAGATCCTTATCTCTCTTTTATTGGCCTGTAATAGTTTAGTGAAAATACTGAGAACCTGGAAGCAAAGACCTCTGCCGACAAAAAGGCACTTCCAGTTTAACTGGTATTTTTGTTACCACGAGGCTTTGACAGGATGTCCAAGTCCAACGTTGTTTTAGCTTGATTAAAAGAGTCAAATTAAATGAAAGTCATAACAACATGGAGGAAATAACCCCTGACCATCCTGATTATCAGTTCGGTGAGTCTGCTCCCCCACCGACACATTAACTTCAAGTCTTTCTGTGCTGAAACTCTGAAACTAAATTAAAACATCGGAGGTAGCATAACGAGGACTCTTTACCCCATAAACCCACATGAATTGAAGGAAGCTGAGAACAGAGGTGCAGCAGAGTGGAGGCCTGCTTTTGTTAAAGGTCGCACGTTTGATTTATGCATGCTGGATACTAGCAGAGCTCATCTTTTATTGACTACAGCCTCCTCGCAATGCTAATGTTGATAAAAAAGGAAGTGGAAGTGCACGAATTTCCTGCTTTATTTTCACTGACTGGAGAAGACAGAACCAAACGCGATACGGCATTTATAGCTGCTTTTCCTCCAGGGTTTTTCAACCACGCTGGGAAATATTTATTAGCAATTACAGCTGATTGGAAGCTGTACAGTTTAGATTCTACTCCTTTTCTTTTAATTAAAAAAATTGCATCTGCGAGCTCGGTTGTGTTTCCACTCGTTGGAAGATAACACAGATCAGCTGTTCTTTTTCTCCAAAACCTAAATCACATCCAGCTTGTCATTTATGAGCATTCAGAGGACAGAGCGTTGCTCATAAACAAATGTGGGTCATTCATCCCTAGTCTTGTCTGCAAGCTGCCAGCAAATACTGCAAATACTGCGGTTCCAGGTCTCGAATGCGCAGCAGACAAAAGTCCGACCGCCACGATTGTGAGCACGTGACAGCAGGAATGAGACGTTTCGGCAGAGGGCTGACTGCAGAGCTACAACTACAAGGCAAGATGTAATCAGGAAGACAAAAACACCAGACTTACCACAAACCTGGTCAGACCCGTGCCCCCAGCATTCCCCACAAAGATTCCTGACCCAGCCTCGAAGGTCAGAGGTCGGGGGCTCCTGCTGAAGGCTACACGGTGGTATTCCTCACAGTCCATGTAGAGTCGCACCTGAGTGACAAGAAGCCTTAGAAACATCTTCGCACCAACTCTGACCATGACAAAACCCTTTCAGTCGCAGCGTCTCCGGGTAACAACCAAAATCTGGTTGATGCTGATGCTCGCTAGAGATGCGTCTCGCTGGGTTTCCACCCACCTCTGAACCCTGCACAGTCAGGGTAAACCTCGCCCATCTTCCTGTCAGGTCTCCCATTTTGAAGGACGCTGCCTCCTGGGTCCGGCCCCTCGTTCCTGGGTCGGTGTAGTACAACACAACCCTCTGAGAGCCGTCCTCAACCTCCGACAACCCTACGCCCAAGTGTACGATCTGGAAAGGGAGAAATACAGAAACATGTTAGCTGTGTTTGCTACCTGTCGGACTGTTGGGGATTGGTTTTCAAAAATAAACAAAAGCACCTTCTGGTAAGCATCTGTAATTGCAAACAGCATGCCGCCGCGTCTTGTGGTTGGTTTAGCCGTGACTGTGACGGCAAAGTCGTAGTAAAACGGGTCGGGGATAAAGGACTTGGCGAGGCGGCCCACGTTGGCGTCTGGGCCGAAGCTGTAGGCAGGGTAACCCTCGAATCCAGTGACAAAGGACACCGAGGGAGGGAGGGGAACGCCGATCAGCTCCGTCAGGTCCAAGGCCCCCTGCGGACTGCTCTCTGTGTAAAAACAAACAGGGATGGAATTTCTACAACAATTTCCAACGTTGCAACGTGTGAACGTTCTCTCTGAACGGCCGACTCGCAGTCAAGGTGCTGTTATTCTCCGTCCCACACAGACAAACCCACTCTGAATGCAGCCTCTTCTCTCCCACTTTGTGTCAAATGTAGGCAGGCTCATGACACACCTGGTTCTCCTTCAGGAGAAAACCTGTGGAACAATCGTCTGTTCTTTCAGAGGGTTATTGGAGCAGGTTCCAGCGGGTGGGCATCTGGAAGGCATTAGCTTAGACTAACACACACATGCTGTGAACTGGCAGCTCCTGTAAATCAGGCTCACCACGTGCCGCTCGTGTGTGTGTGTGTGTGTGCGTGTGGGGCTGCTCATGGCTAGAGAGACACACTTTCCCCGGTGCATTAATTGGATTGAAACTCCTGCAGACTATGGCAATTAATAATAACAATGGAGTGCAATCCACACCGTTCAACTCTGTACGGCCACTGCAGCACTCGGAGCAACTTCTGTTCAAATAGCTGATTAACTCTGGTTACACTCATTTGACTACATGACAACAACAGTGTGTCCTTATTCGACAGCCCTCACACTACAGGTAAACGTGAGTGTGACTGAGCTTTCGGGCTGTAGTCGACCAGGGATGCGCTACCAGTCCCGGTAGACAGTCAACTTTGAGAGCCTGTGTCCTGTGGGATGAAATCTTACTGGCTACTTTAATTGGCTCCATTAACATGCTGCATCTACCCGAATATTTCTTGCATCTTGAAGAACTTCTTCCCAATGTGAACGCATTAAAATGAAGTGAAACCACCAGTGTACATGAGCTGACAGATCCAAATCATTGCAAGTAGAAATATTTGATATACTAGGTCCACCGACAACAACAACTAGTTGGGCATGTGATTTAGGCAATCGCGCTCTAAAACACCTGGAGAGTATCTCGTCAGGTTCCTTTTTAGATTGTCAACATCAGTGCATCATGATAGCCCCCCACCACCACCACCACGAAGGAGTCCCCTTGTTCCCGCCCCCCCATCAATCACAAACTGCAAACACCACAAACTTGCTGACAGGACATCGCTTTCACATTTCATTTACTCGCGCCTGCTGCTTCGGGCTTCACACCAACCGCTGCAGAACAAGAGCTTAGCTTTCATTTCATTAGCATTGCTGAAACATTCATGTGTGGTTAAGCACAGGTTTGTTCTTCAGAGCGCACCATCCTGCAGGCATTCATTCTGAGTCGCTGACGCAGTCAAATCCAAAGAAAACTCCACCAAGCTCTGAGATGGCAACACACACTCTCTGACCCATTTCTGTTTCCAGAGAACCCCGGGATTAACAAAAGGCGACCGGCCTGCTTCTCACACGACATAGCCGATACTCTGTTATCTTCTCCTGCCAAAGTGTAAATCTTTCTGCTCAGTGACATCACTGCAGATGTTCTTCCACTCCATCTGGGCCGAGCCAATGAGAGCTTCGCTCAACTGGGGTCTGGCTCCAGTCTTCCTGCATCCCGCATTTGTAACTAAACAGCTGATGATGTTTAAAAGCACTGGCTGTTTTGCGAATTATGAATGTTCTCAAGAGCGCAGCGCAGAAGGCTGATCCGGCCCAGCCAAAGCCAGCTGTGAGAACCTGGTGAGTAATTTGGGTCAGGGTGTGACTTCTCGGTGTAATTGAGCTTGGCCGAGCGTCAGTAGAATCTGGAAGAGGCCAGAGTAGGCAGAGATGAGGGAGGCAAACGTCCCTCAGCTATATGACTCAGTGTAATTCTTACAAAGTTTGAAAATGAAGCACAGGATGCTTCCATGTGATTCATTTTTTAAGAAATACAGACAAAACGAAGTTAGGGAAATTCCCTTTCCTTCAGCGGGATGTGCATCCACTGGTCTGAAGGCCAGTTTATTGGTGTTGCGTGACATTGCTTCAAAGCTGCAAATGCCAGAAGTGGATGTTAAAGACCCTCAAAAACAAAGGAAATGGTTCTCCCACCCATGATTTCTGCATAATCACGAAAATCAGTGGAACTGATTGAGTGTAAGGAGCGATGGAGTGCACTAGTCTTTCCTGTTCCCGTAATCGTTCGACAGGAGCATGCTGGCGAATTATGTTGTGTTTGTGTGCGGGTGTGAGTCTGTTTACAGGACACCAAGTGTTTGCATGATTGCGAGCCAGTAGCAGCCCCTCTGCAGGACCTTTTCTTAATGGCTTGGTGTGCTTTGGCTGAATGCTCAGAACTAGACCGAGTCTGAAGCAGCCCATCATTTTCCCAAACAGATAAGACGGAGACGGAGCTTGAGTGGAAACAGGCAAAGGTACCATCTACGGTCAAACAGGCAGCGTCTCTGCTAACGACGCACAAGCGCAAAAAATCAAGACAGAATATTCCCAAACGATCAGCATCTGATTTATACTACGCAGTGCTAATCCATATGCGCTGCGGCCAGAAGGTTTACTTCTCCAGCACGACGTTAAGAGCATGGAGGAGATAACAGGAGACAGGCCAGTGTAGCAGGACAGGTGGAGGGGGAACTCCGACAAACGGGAGGAGCACTGCCAGATCTCTGCAAAGTCAGCTCCAGCAGGCAAACGTGTTTCTGTCCAGCCTGTCAGAAGGGCCTCCATGACGGTGGCATGAAGGTGTTCAAGAAGTCTGATCGTGCTGGAATCTCATTTTTCTCACTCCACGTTTGAGTAGGATTTTAAATCCAGTCCCTAATGGGTTAATGAGCTCGGATTCCACTGATGGTTCTTACAATATTTTATGACCAAGGAATGACATCATGCAACCAGCAAAGAATTTCAACTGGAATATTTCATTCAGCTAGATCTATGATTTAATGCAGCTGAGTGAGGGCTAATCTGGCTCTTCTGCCAACTTCTTCACCGTTTTAATAAAGAAAACTTGAGCTGGACTGACAAAAGCCTGCTTTGAATTGAACCTGCTAGTTGCAGAAAATGATTATTTCCACATGTTAATCCATTCTTTATTCACAGGAATCAAACGTGTTCTGTATTTTTAATAATCAAAGCCTGGGTTTACGTAATCCAATCGCATCTTTCCATTCATTATGCTAGCATGTGTCGCACCTCCCCTAGGACAACATTTCTACCCAGCTGAGCTTTGTAACAACGGTCAAGTGACCCTAACTTGATTTTAACAGGAAAGAGTTTACATCATTTTACTTTAATTCGCTGGTTTGGTGAGGAGAGGATCACATCAAATATGGACTTTGTCAGCAGGAGACTTAATAAAAAGTCTCAGCAGGGATTTCCTCTGTTCTCCTCCATTCCACTGCGGGCTAATTTGTCCTCATTTTCTTCAAGTAACAAAAGCAAGAACCCTCAGCCGCACTCATTCATCAAGTCATGGTGCTTGACTGACAGAGCTGCGGTGACGTCAGCCGGGAGATTTGTGGCCAGAAGCCGGACTTTCTGGGCAAATTGCTGAGACCACACAGCCAGCGTGTTTAACTTGAGAACACACAGGCGTCCGTGTGATCAGCTGAGGCTACAGGCCTCCTGTCTCACACAAAGCAGCTCTGTTAGCATTACGCTAAAGTGCCAAGTGAGTGCAGTGATTAGGGGAAGAGCAAACGTGGGGATGAAGGTTGTGGCTGCCATCAAAGCCTCAGGGGTGAATGGGTATCGAAAGAGCTTCTTTTGTACTTTTCTGGGTGTCTGACAGCACACTTTCAGTGCATTTGTATCAACTCAAAGTGCCACGATATTGATGCCTTTAGGATTGACCTCAGAACAGAGAGTAGCCAGCTCCTGATTTTGACCCAAGTAAACATACAGTAACAGCCAATCATGTTAAAAATGATTGCAAGAAATTAACTAAATGTAGATGAAATGTGCTGTTTTTTTCCTTTTTTGCCATCTTTGTTGGTAAAGTTGGGAAGAAAAAGCCAGTGGAACTGTCTGAATGCACAGATATAAGATATTTCATTATTAGCACGAGGCTTCAAGTGTTGTTTTAGTGTAAAATAAAACATGTTTGATAGGCTGATCCCAGTGGGGAGATAGAGGGTCATATGAGTAAGATGCTGCAACATGTAAGCTAGCAGCATTTCCAAAACTCTTCCAAACTGCTGAGCGCTGTAAGCTCAAAGATGTGTTTCAGAGTATTCTGGTGACTCACACATTCAGACATGTATTAGAGGTTAAAGTCATGCAGAACCACAGCTGGAAAAGACCCATGTGTCTGAAGCTGTATTAGAACTGCATAAGCTTTATGTTTAGTAACACTAGATGTAGGCATTAGGAAGTACGGTTACACTGGAGCTCTTTATGCGTTTGGAAATATAAATGTGGACGTGCCTCTGCAGGAAGTTACAGAGCGCCGCTTTAACGTATAGGACAGGTATAAAAGAGTCTTGTTCTCAGGCTGGAAGAAGACGATCTTCCTTTGACATTAAGGTCACAGTATTTTCCTTTCAACTGAGTGTGCTGTAACCTTTCAAAAATCTTTGTGAACCCTTTCCCTCAATTTCTTTCCACAACGGCAACACTTTCAGAATTTCAGCATGTGGTTCCGAAAGTTGGTTCCAACAGCACTGATAAAGGGAATTTTCTGTTATAAAGTATGAGATAGCTTTCCACCATCTGACCATGCTTATCAGAGCTAAGCGGTTTGAAAACAAACAGCACTAATTTCAACAGCTAATTATTCACCACCAGACTGGCCATGAGAGCTTTGGGGGAATTTCCTGCTCAAAGTCTGAGCTCAGAACATTTGGAAGCATTTTGATTAAAAGAATTGAGCTTTAAGGGTTCAGAAAAGCTGCCTTCCAGTGTAGAATATTACATTTAAAAGGTGTATATGCAATAAGTAACCTTCTAATTACACGTTTTGTCCATGAAAGATCATACTTTATCTTGACTATAACCTGAAGTGCTCCATGTCCCCAGTTACCCCTTTTGTACAGCTATCTAGCCCTCTGAGGAAAGGACTATTTCAGTGCTGTGGGGGAGGGGGCTGATTACGGTGGGGGTGGCCTTAAATAGAAGAATGCAATTAAGTTGCTGGATGAAGGGAAAAGAATTACAAACACAAAATGTTTTTAGGGAAATTCCACAGAAGCCAAACCGATATAAATAATATACGGTCCTGCAGAGATCAAGTTTTGAGTTTAACAGAAAGCTGATGTTACGGTTTTTAAAAGGCACAGAGGTCATTTAATCTGCCAGTGATCAACAACATTGTTTAGGACAGCCAGTGAAAGCACTGATTTTTAAAAATCAACCCACTAGGTCAGTTAAATGGCTGGGAAGTCATCAGGACTGATGCCAGGGGCAGTGATGGAAGCATCAAGCTAGATTTGTGGAGGCCAAGAGATGCCAGAGAGATGATTAGAGAGATGATTATTACACAGAATCTGCTTTAACAATAAATGACAACACACAGTGTGTAATTGCTGATCACTGCAAAAAAACTAAAAACAAAAAACAAAACAAGCAGCCAAAAGCTGAGATCCAGTGCCCTTGAAGGTCAGGATGAAGTAGCTCCAGATCTTGCTCGAGTAAACACCCAGTGTCATCTTGTGCTGGGTTGTATAGTTCTGTAGTCTTGGAAGCAAAACACAATGTTTTATTGTGGTTTGGAACTGTACCTCTGGAAAATAAAGGCATAAAAGGAGAGGAACCAAGTTGTGATTACTCCCGCACGTTCTCTTGGAGACATTTTCTGGGCATTTCAGTAAAGAAAGGCCAGACTGAGATGACAACCTCTGCGTGTCTCACGCGCTGCTTTTCCACACTCAACAGGAGCCTTTATGTGTGACAGGTAACGTGAGGTCTGGACCTGGGCAAAAGCCAGGGGGGCTGAGCAGCAGGCAGAGTAAATTCTTGCGTTTGATCCAAGACCTGTCTTGGAGAGCAGCGTTTAGCATCTGTCTGAGAGGCAGACAAGCTTCTTCTTGGCTGGTGGTCTAAAAGGCTCCTGTCCACATGATAGATGCGTCCCATCACAAAGAAAACGTCCAAATTGGTTTTTTGTTTTCAGTTCAAGCAAAGCTTCATTTGCAGTTTTATAAGTGTATTTTAGTTAAGTGCAGCCACGACGCGTCTCATTCTGGCATTTGAGAAGTTTGATGGTGACACTGCTGTAGGTTTAGCGTGAGGCCAAAGGTCCCAGGTTGACTTCAGCAGAGCGTGGAGGAAGAGCTCATGATGATTTCCTAATGACAACAGTGCAACTGTGGGCTTAAGGATTAAAGGAGGTCACTGCAGGCCAGGACAGAAAAAGCTTGTACACCGTGTCATGATTTATGTCCATGAAGTTCAAACAAGAATTTTTATCCCCTCTAACTCCTAAAATACTGAATCAAAACTCTGAGGTGCAAATAATTCACAAACAGCTTGTTTTACCTCTTCACTCCTGTTTCCATCGACCGCTTGACTAATTCCTTCGGAAATTTAAAAGAGGCTTGTGAGATTTGTTGTTTTAGATGGGAGTGTTTTGCTCTGAAGCGTGCCCATATAAAGCTAAACCTGCTCAGGACTCAAGTCACTGATAAGGCTCCTGTTTCCCCATGCTTGCTCAAGCTGGCGGCTCCAAGGCTGCAGGAGGCCAAGAGCCAAATAGTTTTGTGAGACAGGTCAGAGGAGCAAAGTATTCCTTTTGTGTGTCTGACACACTAACTGCAGCTGCCTGCTTGGTCCAGTGATCTTATCACACACCTTAATACCAGGCTCCAGTTTGGCAGTACCAGCGAGAGAACCTGGAATATTTGTCATTTTTTCGATAAGTGGTGCAAACTCACTTTTATGTTCTGTTTGCTGAGACAGCTGATGCCAAACTGCAATTTTCTGATTAGTTTGGATGCAGTGAGGTTTTAAACAACAAATACAGTCACATCATCAAAATGTATGTTGCAAGCCTGGGCTCTGACTTGTGACACAAGGAATTAAACCTGAACGGCAGCACCTCAGACTGTGTAGACCAACATTTAAAGCAAAAGCAACGTGGAAAAAATGCAGTCTGAATCTCAACAACTAAAAAAAAGTAGCCACAGTGGGGTCAGATGTCACGGCGCTCCATGTAAACGACCCACAGTTTTGGTTCACCACATGCTGTGTTTAACCAGCTGTGTAAAATTGCACTTTGAGCAATGTGTCAGTGAGAATGAAAATGCTGCTCGTTCCTGGAGAACTGCGACTAGAAACTCAGATTTTTAATGCACAACTCTCTACTAAGGGATAAAGCACCGTCACCAGGGCTGAGTGGGAAGATAAATCTGTGAATATGACTGAAATTAGAAATGAATTATCAATGAGGTGGAAGAGAGGCAATCAGGAGTTACTAAACATGGCAAATTGTGATTGAGTGGACTGAACCATGCAAGAGGGCAATGCAAAACTGCTGAACGTGCAAATAAAAAGACACAGACCAGGAAACAGAGATAACACTGCGCTTGTAGTCCAAAGTGTTTAGGTGCTAAAGTGCATGACCTTTTCCCCATCATCCACACTGCTGCCCAACGTTCCTTTTCTGCTTTTCCAGTGATGAACGCAGACACCCTGCTACAAGACGGAGGTTTGGTGTGTTTACAGCACATAGGAGATATTTGTGTAGCTTATCCAAACTGTTCTTACAAAGAGGAAAAAAAGGAGGGGTCTGAGTGATACCATCTGCTTTGGCTCCTGACTGCAGCTCGAAGCATCAGGCTCCAGGCCAACCTATTTGGAGTTTGGTCCAGCCATGGACTCCGGTTTGACTTTATTTCAAGGCGCCGATTGAACGTCACCCTTTTAAGAGCGTTGACTGGCCCGGCTGACCCAGAAGGGACTGACCTGGACTCAGTCAGTGAGCAAACTGAAATTAAACTCCTGCATCAATGTACACCGTATGCTCTAAAACAGAGAACTTTCAGTAGGACATGAAGAGCATGTTGGCTGCTATCACTCATATTCACCTTTACAATCTATCGTCTATACGTCATGAAGAATTGAGCTCATGGAGATTTATTTTCTCTCATTTCCTCAGGGGTGTACTAAAAAATGACTTGTCTAATTAAATCATTTGGGAAAATGAGCATTACATTTACAAAATAAAAAAAAGTTCCTGAATGCCAATTGCTTCCAATTAAAGCGGTCCATTAGATGCTAAATTGAATTAAACTGTAGTCCTGTCACCCTGGGGAGGACGTGACTCCTCAACCTTGAACCGAGTGTCCCACTGCGACCGAGAGCCTTCAGCGGCTGTTAGCATCACCCGTCAGGCCAAAAGCAGGTCAAGCTCATCATCTTGTTATGCCAACTTGAAATTCCTCTTTTCTTGTGCTCTGAGTAGTTGGGCAAAACAAAAGAGCAGTTTCAAAGTGGTTTGAATTCAAAGCTGACCTTTCTTTGAGATGTACGAAGATGGGCTGGAATGGAGATGAATTTGGGGTGGTCCTCTAAACTGGCGGGTTAAGAAAAGAAGGCAGATAGTTCTAATCTGCAGGGAGTGTTGGGGAGTTCAGCATTTGGTTGGAACACCTAAACAGAAATACCGAATGAATGCCTCTGAAGCCAACCACACGCCTACATCCACACCGTCACATCAAGGCTTCTGGTACTGACTGGGTTACGGTAACAGGGGTTGCTGGAAGCTATCCGAGCAGTCAACATCTGACAAGGAGGAATGCGCCCTGATGTGACTGATGCTGTTCGGGCTGAAAAACCTGAAGTCGAATGTTGTACGACTGCAGGCACGTGCATGCAAGAGTTTGTGCACGGGTGCCAATCTTTCCAGATACAGAGGCTGACCTCTCTTCTTGCTAACAGAGGAGATTGCACATAGCTGTTAGCCTCCATAAAACCCCCCCAACAAGTATCTGTTGGCACCCAGACAGGCCTTTTTTATTTGAGACCATCTGTAGCGGATATAAAATGTTTAGCATCCTAAAGGTTAAGAGGTTCCAGGCATGTGTTGTTGTAATATCCCATTAAAAAAAAAAAAAATTAAAAATCACCAACAAATGTTTATAGCCATTTTTTTTATGATATGGATTTTATTCTGGAAAGATGTTTTAAGTCTACATATGGTTCTTTATGAGAGGTAGGCTGATCCCTATGAGGAATGAGCATCTGAGAGGATTGGGCTCATGGTTCTGGTTTACTTTATCATTTTTATTATCATTACCACTGCTGAAACACAGATATAAACTTTTATGCCTGTGGTCCGCTAGACGAGGCACACTGGGACAGACACAGAAAACAGATAGCTGAAAAAATGGTTAAAATCACTCATTAATGAATGACATCTTCTCCAAACTACAGTCCTTAAACTCCTGCAGACCCTGACAGATGCGCAACCTTTACAGGTCAGAGGTCAGGGTAGACCAATTGAGGTGCTAATAATAATCTGATAATCCTTCCTCTGACCCCCTCTACGCAAGAAACGTCATGGGTGAGCAGTCAGCTTGCCATAAAATACATATTTTATGAGCTGGTGGAGGAAAACGAAACAGCCAATATGCTGCTCAGCAACATTACATTAACAATGGAGCCTCCTTGTTATTTTCATTCATATTATCTGCCATGATCAAATGCGTCATCCACAAAATTACACATCACTAGCAACTCCAACTCATGACCTTTCAGCATCATGTTTCCAAACCACAAAATATTTCTGCTGAGAAATCAACAATCATGGGAGGTTTCTCTCTGGCCGCTAACAAGTTGTAGGACTTCCTCCAACTGATCCTGGTCCACAGGACTGCTACAATCTCTGGCTATGATTTCACTTTCACTTTAGACCTCATCCTGAGAGTCTGTCCAGCAGAGCTACACAGGGAAAGAAAAAAGGAAGACATTGCTTTTGCCAACACTGCAGCTTTTGCACTCCATCATGTCACCAAAGCAAATTTCCCGGTTTACAGGGATGTAACTGGGACAGAGTTCGTGTTACATATTTGCTGTCAGAGGATGTGTAAACAGAGTCAGATCCATTTCACTGCCTCGCTCACATAGCCGGTACGGACTCAGCTGATCAACTCTGCTCATGCAGGGCTTTAAAATGGGAAAACAACTTTAAAAAAAATTAAAAACAGAGGGCATCGCTGCGAGCAATATCTTTATACAAGAGCTTTTATTCACGATGTCACTTGACTGGACAAAAACAGAAACACTAAAGAAATTGTAATGACACATCTGAAAGGAAATAAAAGCAGATCTGTGGAAGGTTCTGCTCTTCCATTTTTATGGTTTATGTGTGACGAGACCACCATGTGCAGGTGTCCTTTCACCCCCCCAAAGTCTGTCAGCTTGTTCTTCCAGGAGGTACTCGCGCCGTTTACTCAAGTAAATTCCTTAAAGGCTGGTTTGGAAAGCTCCGTCTTTTTAATTAGTGGTCAAAAGAGGCTGCTGACAGGTTTTGAGGCTGAAGCACCAGATTGGGATGTCTGCTGTACACACTAACTGATGACAGCACAGTTCAAGAAAAGCTAAAACAAGATTAAAAGCTTTCTGCTGCAAGATCTTAAGTATCGGATATTAAAATAAGAAATAAAAAACCACTCAAAACACACAACCACATCAAATACTGTTGGGTTTATGGATTCCAAGTGAAAACTAGCACCTGTTTCATTTAATTCCATCTCTTCATATAGTGAAGTGAGAGAATTACCCAAAAAGTTGACAGAAATCATCCTCAAGCAGTGGAAACAGTCAGTTCTTAGCCGTCAATCTGATACTAATTTTAAATCGGTTGGACACCAAAGGTCAAAGTTTGCAATGGCAGATTCTTTTCTTTGCTGTGAGACCACCGACATTGAGTTTAATAAAGTGAGGAAATCTATGGAAACATTATTTGGTCCTTTTTACGGGTTTCATATTCATTGAGAGCAGTAAAAATCACAGGCCTGAAGTCAAATCCACCTTTGGCTCTGATGAGAAATGAAACACACACCAGGGCTGTGTGGATCAATGATTCATTTGGAAAGCTCTTGTGCGATCTGATGACTATTTTAATACTTTTTATGTAGACTATCAAGTTTATGGAAGACTTCAGATATCAGAAAATATCATCTGATATACCGAGAAATAATCAGAACCAAATGAGATAGATCAGATTAACAATAATCCTTCCCCCCAGCAGTCAGTGAGTAAACAGACTTGTTTCTTAGTGAAACATGACATTTCAGGACAGAAATGTGTCAAATTAGAGATTCTCCAGAATATATTTGTGAAAGAAGAGCTGAAAAATGAATTGTGTTGTGGAGGACAATTGACAGCACAATGATCTTTAATTCTTAACATTTCATGAAAATGTGTGTCTTGGAGGTGCTGGCGTATTCCACAGTAACAGAACTACTGTTTGGACTGAAAGAAATAGCATCTTAACAGAACCAAGGTTTTCATTTTGGGTTTTCTTTTATGGATTCTGGAGTGGGGTAGATGTGAATTTGGTGTCCCTTTAGGGACCTGGAATATGCTTAATTCCAGTTAACCTGATCAGTGTGGTTTTGAATTTTTGAATTAGAATTTTGGTGGGAAGTTGAGGTAGAAGCTCTTTGTGACACATCTAGAATCAGTGTTTATTCTAATAGAAAATTATGTTGTCTCATGTTGAAGCAGATTATTTCTCCCACATGAAAAATACAACTGAGAGGAGAAAATAGGAGATGCTAATCAGAGCAGCTGCAGAAAGAGAAGCAAAATGAAGCCAGAAACTAGCTTTGTGATGGGCAAAATAAGTGAGAATTACAAAAAAAAACCAAAAAAAAAACCCAAAGATGAAAGCAACAACAACCCAGACAGCAGAGAAAGTCCGAAGACAGACCCGGTCACCAAACAATAAGGCAGATAGTTGAATTGTGGTGAGATTCTTCAGGAAGTGGGTTGACAGCATGTTCATAACCAGTACAGTTGCTACCCAGACACACGCTGCAACAAGAAACTCAACGGTGCCACTAATCTGACCACCAAATGATGTGGACCTTCACCACAGATGGAGGTGGTATTTATGTCAACTGCTGCTTCAGGCTACTGAGAATGAGCTGACTCGAGACCTTGAGATATAGGTAGATATTTTCATGTTGGAGAGTCAAAAACACGATTCCCCCCTCAGGGAACATCAGTGGAATAATGATTTGTCAAGCGTCTGTGTGGTAAACGCAGACCTGCAGCATCGAAATGAGGCGTTTCCAATCACAAACAGCAGCGGAAGAGGCTTGGTGGCACAGAGAATTAGTTAAACTCAAGTTGGACAGGAAGAGCAAACCATTATCAGGTTTCATCAGCTTTGTTTCATTACAGAACACTGTCAAAAACAGGAGGTGGTGGTCAGAGCAGCCACAGTCAGGGGCGGTAAAGCCTGCAAAAGATAATCATCCATGTTGTCACAGACTACTTTACTGAAGCAGAACTTTAAATAAAATGTGTTTTTAGATCGAGAGCTAAAACATCCTTATCTGCCATCTTCACTAACGACCAGCTTCAAAGGCAAAATGAGGAAAGGGTGATGAAGTGTTTGAATCCATGACAAGGAAAGCTTCAATAAATCTGTTCATACTTCCGCTGCTCTACCATTATCAGCTGTGCAATCACTGACGCGCAAGTTCAAACAGAAAACAGAAATGTGCTAATTTAGTGTCGGGCGGGGCACGTTAAGGACACTGTGGTGGTTTTAATCTGGACTCGATGACCCTAGGAGGAGACTCAGAATCTTCTCTGCTGGCAGAAATGTCTCTCTCCACCTGTTTGTTTCAACTCTTTCTTTCTTTCTTTCTGCCCTGACAGGTACTTTCCAAACTGTTAGAAAGTCCATGTTTTAAATGACGCCAATGCCAGAAATTCATGCACACCCAGAAAATCAAAGGCACCCAGTCAAGCTGCTTGAAATTTGAATTTCTCATGTGCAGCAACTCCTCTCTGATGGCTCATCCACTTCCTGGGCAGACTTTTTTGCCAAACTACTCCACCAAGCAAAACAACCTGGCTTTACATCCACGGCCATGTTTACAGCGGCAGGATTCCAACAGCCCCCTTCTTTTTATCTTGGGCCATATTTTCAGTTTTCCTCACAGGCTGTCATAGGCCATTAAAACCACTCTACATTAATGACCCCACTGAATCATCAGTACAAAAACCACGTAATGACAAGGCGATTAAAACCTCTATACCGACAGTTTTTTGTTGACGCCACCTCCCAGAGTGGTCTTATATACCACTTTGATTTAACTTAATATTAGGTGATTGGGTATTGAACTGTCCAAACTTCTGATTCATGTTAAAATACATGTAAACAGAACAATACAACTCGAAATGATTTTAAAATGAGGATACCAATAACGGCCAAGGAACAAAAGTGGACCGCATCAAAGTGTCCCAGCTTTGATTTTATTGAGTGATGAGATTTCATTAAATACAGATAAATTACTGCATTTTTTTTCTGAAATGAAAACAGATGGATTAGAAAAAAAGCAAGTCATTCGAAGAAATCGGTTACACATTGTCAAAAAGGAGGTCAAAGATATATCATCCAACAATTAACACATTCTGTTCTATCCTCTTTCTATCCCTTAAAAAAACCCTTCAAACACTATCCTAGTTAACATCATCTGTGTTCAAATTAACTCAAACCAGGAGAAACAGGAGCTTTTTTTGTTCCAGCTGCGTTTCAGTTCCTGTTAACATGAAAGGAAAACAACAAAACGTCTTTTAATAGTTTTAAATTCTGGCTAGAAACCACCTGGATCACAACAGAACAACAACATTAAACTTTGGTTTCTGTTGCTCAGAGACGGAAGGAGCCACCAATTCCTGGTTCGTTGCTCAATTGACAACAAATCATGTGATCATGTGTGTTTTTCTAGCCAAGAATAAACGTAATATCCCGGATAAACTGATCCAGTTGTGGTTTATGTGGTTTTCTGAATTTCTCTTGGAGATTAATAAAGTATCTCTCTATATATCTATCCATCTATCTATCTATCTACCTTCAATATCTTCTCAATCAACAACATGTCAAGATCCTGGATACGTCCAATTTTGGAGAATTCAGGCACAGAGTACTGATGGATGCACCAAGAGCAGAATACAAAGTTTCCTGACTGAAAAAAATGGAGTTTGTTGCCCTTAAACTGGACTTTTCCCCCACAATCTGAATTATAGCCTCCCAGAGTCATGCCACACCCATTAAACCCTAAAGTTTGTAATCAATTAAACAACCAGCTCATTATCTGCCAGTTTCTATCCATCTTTTCAGGTCAGACAGTAACCATTAACAGTAAATATTTTTTATTACAGCTCACCGCTCGAGATATCAACATCTGCCAAATGCTCAAACTCCAAACAGTTGCATCATGATGACAGAAACATCTACAAAAGTGGCATTTGAGAGCAACAGCCGGCATGGTCAAGAACACATCTGGCCACTTTTAAACCCAAGTGAAGTCATACTGTTCTGTTAATTGGTGACAGACTTCATACACTGCTGTAATCCTCAAGACAGATATCCATGGAAAGGTGGTGTTCCAAACAAACCACTCCTATTTGAGCCAGCCTGACAGAATTGACCCACTTAGATGGAATTGTGCTTAATGTTTGTCACAATCCAGAAAACAAGAAGGTGGACCTCGTGGAAATCGGTTCGCCAGTTTAACTCAACCTTGGATGTCCGTCCTGAGCTGTGTCCCCTCTTCGTGCCTGTTCATCACATCCTTTGAGATAAAGAGTCCTGACAGGCAGGGGCTGAAATAAAAACCAGACTTGCTGACTCAACATGCATCAAAGTGAGACCCAAGATCACATCAAGATCATTTCCTCGTGTTTCGGAGGAAGTAAACAGTGGAAATTTAATTTATATGCTTTATATAGAGCAGCGGAAGGTGAAGAGGAGCAAACTTCAGGGTTTGTAGGTTATGATTTACATATGTTAGCATTTCTAAATAGATGCTTCCTATTGTCTATTTGGAACACACTTTGTTCTGGAATAATTAACAATTACTTAGTTCCAAATTGCATCCAACTGCAAGGAGCCCATTTCCTTTAGAGCTCGATCCTGATGATGGGTTTAATTCAGATGGAGGGAAGAAAAGTTTGCTGAGAAATTAGTGAAATAAGTCCATGCGTCAAACACTGGAGGTACTAAATTTCACCACAATTATCAAAGCTACAAATCAGAGCATCTTGACCAGCCACACCATCGTATTCATTCTCATTAATAGCGCTGTGATCATTTTGCACCATGAGCACGTGCAGACGACAGCAAGCAGCAGGTTTGCATGTGTGTGTGTGTGTGTTCTATTTTTGCTGACGTGGTACACAGAGATTCAGAAATATGTCACAGTTGTGCTGTGTCAAACTGAGCTTGACGTGTGTTTTGATAAAACGTTCCTCATGGACATAATAAATGACCAGTCTGCTTTCTAACTGTGTGAGATATGATCCATCAGTCTTGGCAGGATGTCTACTTGCTGTATGTTTCTGTTCTGATCTACAACTGTGCAATCCCCTCTAATCAACAAACAGCTGACAAAAGCAACACTGACATATCACCAGTTTCACCTCCACATTCAACAACGTTACCCTGGAATCAGCTTTGCTTTAACAATATTTATAACCTGCAGTCTGGAAATATCGGTCCCTGGGTCTCTCTCAGTCAGTCCGTCTGCAGAAGTGAGCCAGCATGTGCATACTTCTTTCCCAGCTCCTCCTCTGCAAAGTCAAACTCCACCCACTTCCTCACTCGTGCTGTTGCTGTCAAATTCTGCAATATATCAAGCATCGTTTCCACAGCACAATTCTAACACTACACATTTTTGGCTACAAGCAAACAAAGTGCGTTTTATTTCAAAATGTCAGATTTGACAAGTAAATTCCACGAGGCCACACTAGCTAAAGAGACCCTGTAATTATTTGACCCAGGGCAAAACAATGCAGCTTTTGTGGCATGGAGCACCATGCAATGATGACAGGTCAGGATATCTACTGTACACACACACAAACATGAATGTCAGGATTCCAGCACGATGACAAAAACAGTTCTGACACATCAGTCTGTCCTGAGATCAAAACTTGAAAAAATGATCCCCATCAAGGACCTTCCAAGTTACACCATTGGAGCATTACCTCATCTGCATTGCCCTAATGATGCGGTGCTACTGAGCACACAACCTGCCAATCAATGAGCATGAAGTGATGTTTTTGTATTTCCCCCCAAAACTAATGGAAAAAAAGATTTGAGAACTAATTGGGAACATGCTTAAATGTCCAGCTTGATTCATTCATTTCACAGAAAATCTAGTTTTAAGCTGTGAAAACAATCTGTGGCCTTAAAGAAACAGCTGAGACATAATTGAAGCCATCATCCAGCACAGAAGCCTGCAGGTAATCCCCCTCACGCTCCCCGATGTCAACAGTCGAGGATTCCAGTCTGTGTAACAAAGATAATAACTAAAGTGTGAGTGATGCGGAACACTGAGCATCCTTCAAGATTTAACATTTATAGAACCCTAACATGAGTAAAGAGCCAAAATACAGTTAAGGCAATTTATGTTGGTGGTGGGGGGGAGGTTTACCATTTTCCAAATATAAGACATACTTCCATACAGTTAATGCAATCATCCACACATCAGTCTTGGTGGAATTTTGCCATTTAGACGTCACTCTAATAGTTTCCAAGGCAACAAAACAAAGTTTCAGCAGCTGTATTCTGAGCATGGAAACTCCTGAGACAGGAGGGAAAGAGTCAGCAGTGAAGGTGAACACCTACCGTCCAGCAGCTGATAGGCAGAATTTTGATGGCAGCAAAACAGGAGGACTGGTACAAATAATCCAAAGAACCAGGGAGGAATGCTGGATCAACAACAAAGTGGAAAGTCATGAATTTCAAAGGGTTCCTCAAACAAATGAATCAAAAAGTGCCTTGAATTTACCGTAAATTCATCTTCAGTGATGGCAAGTCTAGATCCAAACTAAAGTTGTCCTGTTCATGAGTGAGAGAGAGAGATGGAGCCCACTCTGCCTCTCTCACTCGTTGCAGTTTAAAAAGGCTCTTGCTCTTCTCAATCTCCTCCTCCCTCTCTCTCTCTCTCTCTCTCCTGTGCGCTCTCTCCGGTTCCCGGTCAAACAAAGACAGCTTCAGTGCCTCAGACTCAAGGGGCCTAGCTGAAGCTGAAACCCGACTCTTCCTGTCTCTCTGTGGACCACGGCCTTCTAATCTAGCCCTCCCCTCAGACAACACAACTCCAAATTAACACACTCCAGTTAAATCCTCCTGCCTGCGCTCCTTCTCATCGGTGTGGTTTCACTCTCTTTCCCAGCACTTTTCCCTCTGACCTTGACCCACAGGAGGAGATGCCTCTGAGCTGCTGCAACTAGTCCAAAAGATTCTTTAGAGGGTCCTTAAGTCTCTTCAGCAAAGCTTTAGAAAAGTTAAAAATCTCTGCAGTGATTCCAGCCATATTGCAGTTACTGACACATCCCCTGCGCCCCGAGTTTGAAAAAGAACAGACACTGGTGATGTAAACTTGCAAAACTTATGATACTGACGCGCTTTATTGAGCAAAACTGCAAGGAAGGTGTTCTTTATGAATATTTCAAATGACAAATTTGATCACCAAAGGCGTTGGCCGAGGTTTATACATTAAAAAGACAAATTACTGTATTTCTGAAGGGTTTTCTGTTAGTCAGACATAAACATTTATCTTCTCGTTATTACCAGAATCAATCATGGTTGCAGCACTTTCCTGGGCTTCCGGTTACTCAAGCAGGTCATCCAGCTGGAGGGTCTGCAGACGTCCAGGCCAAATCAGAACATTTATCTTCATTTGTTCTCAGGAACTCCACCCTTTGGACATTTGCAAAATTCCCACTGGGAAGATTTGTGTAATCACCCAATCCTGGTCACATGAAGGTTTTTAGGAAGGCTAGTGTATTTCAGGACATTTATCCAACTTACATATAGTCATTCAAATAAACCTGAAGACAGTTTGGCATAAGCAAAGACATTAGGTCTTTAATGGGGAAGATGCCATCATTGAATCATCTGCCATGATGTCTGGGCCTCAAGAGGAACACCAGGCATGCGCCAGTTTAGTTCCACCAGCCAGCGAGGTGGAGAGGAAGTATGATAAAGATGTGTTTGGACCAGATTTCTGGCAGCTGAGACAGATAAAACGCCTGCAAGAGATGCCATTGAAGAGGCAGCAGCAGTGATAAGCCGTCCTCATGTCAATGACCTCACACAGCTTGACCAGCATCGCCGTCAAATGACATTCCACCAAAAATTCCTGCAGTTAATAAGCCACCTTCACAGGCCGCATTCCAGCCATTTCAATACAATCTTAAGAATACTAGTAAACTAACAACACAGACTTTAAATCACAAGAGATGGTGAACCTGTCCTTTCAACAGGCTTTTCAATTAAGGCGTTCATTTAGAAGTCCACGATGTTCACTGATTTTACACACAGTGCAGTATGGGTTTCATCGCAATGGTCAAGCGTCCTACATGGCTGACGCAGGTACCTCCTTCCACCATTAAGGGAAACCCAAGCCAGATAAGGGAATAGCATTTCAGAGCTGCTACTACAACTCTAGCTCTTCTTAATATACTGTAAATTCCAAAACAGCTGGGAGGAGAGATGACAAGAATCCATTTGTATGGAAACACGTTCCTAAAAGGAAACATGTCTGAGGTCATAATAATTGCATATAGATGAATGCGAAGTGAAAAGACTCCTCTGTGAGGGAACACACGAGGAGGAAAAGAGCGGCAGACTGTCTCTCGGTAAAGAAAACAGAAGTGAAGTGCAGGGATTTCAGCTTGTGGGTGGCTGCAGGTCTAAAGTGCTCTATTCTGTGTCCACGAAATGAGCCAGTAACATACCAGATTGTCAGCACTCAGAGAGAACAGACCAAGCTTCCACAACTGCATCAAACACGATAATGAGCCATGTTCCTGTGCCAGCAGGGCATGCTTGAGGGAATTTCCATGTTGTGGATATGAATGGTTTGTGGGTGTATACGACTCAAATGTTCAGAAGAAATGGCTTGTGTTGTATGAATAAATAAAGATGATACCATATGATTCAGAAATCTTCCCTTTCTTGCATATCAACATTATATAAGAACATTTGCACTAACTCAGACAAATTTACTATCTTATATGTACTTATTGGATTCTGGAAATTATTTTCATTGACATCTGTCTTTTGAAAACCCAGATGATCTTTTCCTCCTGTTTTTGAGTTACCATGCCAACAGCAGAGCTAAAAAATTCTCTCTGCACCATTTTCTTACTTTGTGAAATAACCTGGAGTCTGTTTTATTTTCCCTCCCCTCCTTTTCTTAGCTTTTCACTTCACACGCTCTCTCCGAGTGACACAGACTCTCAGATTTAGGAGTAAAGCTCTGGAGCTTTATGAGGCTTCATCACAACGACGGGGGTGGGTTCAGGGGGTCGAAGGTCACGCCTAATCTCTGTGTGGGATGGTGGTGGTGCTCCTGTGTGTCCTAGCGCTCACAGAAAATATACATGTCTTTTGGCGTGTGTGTTTTTTTAGGAGCTGAAATCTTGAACCAAACGCAGTAGACCTGCTACTGAAAACAAGGCAGCAGCCCACCTTCAGGCCCACAGTGATTGGCAGGGACATGTGTCAGGATCTTCAGAAACAGTGAAAGGTAAGCTTTAAATCAATGTGTTTGGCCAGGAAAGAGCAGAGACTGACAAAATAAACTTAATGATTTGTCATCATTGTGGTTTTAAGAACTGAAACCAGACACACAACAACACATTTAATAAACATAAATAAATACACTTTTAGAGAAGACTTAAAATAATTCTTTGACCTTTCCAACTATGTTATTTTGGGTAGGTCATTCCAAAACTGAAGAGCCCTGACCTTTAGTCTTCTACCTCCTGAGGATCTCAGGCTGCAGCCTGGATCAAATGGGGGTCAACAACTCACTTAAATAATAAGAGGTCACTCACTCCCAAACACGCTTTAAATGTGGTCCATAAAATTTTATTATCCATTCCAAAATGGACAGGCAGCCAGCAGAGGGAGGCCTGATGAAATCTGCAGGTGAGAGAGGAACTCTTGGGAGATCCTAGTAATCCACACTCAAGTGTTTTGGGCCATCATCATTCTTCACAATGATTAGAAACATTGCTGAATGAGATTTTCCTGCAATTCAAGCTTTCCAGGCATACATGCAGCAAACACTCCCGTGAAAAATGTGGAAAAAGTTGCTGACGAACTAACTACGCTCACATATTCCTTTACCTCTGTGAAGAGTCTACATGAAAACAGAACCTGTGTTGCCAGGTTGCAGTTTAAATCCCATTTATCTCCTGTCTCACTGCACCAGAGTGGATGTTTCCGGGCAGAATCATATTCACAGGTGTTCCTGGCTCCCTTTATGGAACAGCGTGAAGTAAATCTGACCCTTCAGCAGGATCATAAACAGCATGTTAGCCTGTGTGATGACACAATTGTGTGCTTTAGTTAAAGTCCATTATATTTAATCCTCCCACTGTGTGCAATTTAAGAGAGCCAACGTATGGCCTTAGCAGACGGGCAAGGGTTCAGTAGCAACAGCAGCCAGATATTGTTCATTCATCAGGCGCTCCTGCAAGGAGCGGGGGAAAAAAAGTGGAAAAACAGCCCTGATCATGATGAGTGTTTCATTTTGTGGAGTGCACAGATATTTATACTGTACACTGCAGTCTCACTCCTGTACAAAATAACCTAACAGGGGAAATTAAACCTGATACCTTTAAAAATCTGTTTCTCTGTGAGCAACAGAGTAATGTAAATGGACCTTTGCTGCCTGTAAATGAAGTAGCAAGAACATATTTATCGATGTGGGCTGCAATGGCTTTGGTTTACATTTATCTCTCTGGCCTCCAAAAGAAGGAAAAGCTTAAAGACATTTATGGGATGTTTGCCTCAAGTGTGGCATGTAGTTGTTGTTTTACAGAGGATCTGAGTGACTGTGAGGGAGGCCCACCTTTTGTTTTTAGGGGATCTAACTCAGATGTGCAGGTGATTGTGGGTGATCTGCAGATGGTTTCAATGAGCAGCAGAAGATTAGGAACATTCCTCTGCCCGGCTCCCTTGATCCTCCTCATTGATTTACTCCACTGGGAAAAAAGAAATTAAAATTAGTGTAAGTTCAATATGGAAAATTTTAAAGAGTGATGTTGTATGAGACTGAAAGAAGACTCAGAGCACAGTCAGTCACAGATAATAAGTGTGTTTCCTTCTCCAGCCTTTACAGCTGAAGAATTGTTTGCACAGTTGTGACATTTCTGGATGATAATCAGTTCAATGAGTTTTTCCTCATTTGTGCATCAATATGTCAGAGTGTGAGTTCAGGTGTTGCCAGCATTTATTCATTCTGCTGATGTTGAAGAAAAAAAAAACACGGCTGGTAAACAGAGATGTGGTGAAGGCATGAGGAGAATATTTTCACTGGAACCTTCCTGCATACAGTCATCTCTCTGCCAACATATTCCACATTTCCCTCCATAAAGCAGCGACTGTTCAAACATCTCTCAGCATCATCAACTTCCCAGGGGAAAGGAGTGTAATGAAAACTGCAGCTTTCTGAATTCAGCCGTGGATTTTTATCAACACTCGTGTCTCTCTGTGACTTTCCGAATGAGGTTTTTAATAGGAAAGCAAACAAAACAATCATGAGCTGCATCAGCGAGGATATGTGAAAACATACAATGAATTTTAATAAGTCTGTGTCCATTTTAAACAAAGAAGATTCTTTAAAATGGTCTGGTTTTTGGTAAAAATAAATAAATAAATAAATAATAAAAAATACAAAGCCATCGAGTCTGTGGAGTGGTGAGATTAGCTTTATCTCGAGAGCCAACCTTGCAGAAACAATTTTGGGAATGTTCAAGAATAGCCTGACAATTTGCCGTTGCATTTTAGACGATGCCCAAAAATATCACCGTTGTTATCGCGTTCAGACAAATGCTTCAAGGAGAAAACAGTGCAGAAAACCATCCTCCTTGTGAGCACCTGCATTAGGGGCCAGTTTAATGGTTTGCCATCTTCTCATGCTTTAATGTCACATCAGAGGTGAATGGTGTGTAAAATACTGTGTAAAAAACTGTTTGAGAACAGTCACAGCAGCAGAAAAGTGCATGTGATATGATGACAGGAGAGATCTCTGTTGTCTACGTTAGAAATTTAATTTCCTGCATGTTGACATGTAAATGGGCCTTAATCAGAATATGCTGCTTTGTCCATCTTCCTGAGTAAGATGTCTGTTCAGATCAATTATTTGATCCGATTTCAAAAAGCTGTTTCTGGTTGCTCCCTGATATCATCATAACATCCCAGCATGTATCATTAAGGCGACCTGCAGCTCAACATCAGCAGAAACAAATGCAGGATTCAAATACTGACTCTACTGCTTTAAGCCAGAAAAATAAATAAATAGGATGGCAACTCTGGTGCTGATTATAAAGTAAGCATCTGCAAGCCAGACAACACTTTCACGACAGTTTCCGGACTTCGAAAGAATGTCTCCAGGCCAATTCCTTTTAAAATCTGCAAGTATGGAATAACAAAGGATCTGATTAAGGTCATTCAGGTTTGTTTTGTTGCCAAAAGCGCCAAATGCAGCCAAGAAACTTCGATGGAGCGCACACAATTTCTTTTAAATTGTCAGTTAGGATAAGCTTGAACTGAAGGCTGGCGAGTGCTCGTACAGTAGATGGAAGCTTCATCCAAAGATAGCCTTTTAAAGTTGACACAAATGCAACCACAGCTTCACATCTGTTGGCGCCAATAAAAGTAGCAAATAAGCAAAAACAAAAAGGCTTCTCCTCTTAACCAGCTGGCTGAGAGATTCTTTGTTCTGTGTCCTTAAGTCATCCACGATCTTTGAACAGCATTCAGCTTACTGTCATCACTATTTTACACCTTATCATCCCCACGTCGCTCTTCAAGCACACGCCTGAGTGCATATGGCGCTTTATTATGGTAAAGTCTGAGGGGAAAGAGCACGATGAAAGGCAAAGCACTCTCATTTCATCGCGGGTCTTCAGCCTGATGGAGTGTGCCCTCTCTGTCCCAAAAGCCACACAGGTGACGTCAGGTTTGAAGCCTTCAACTTTGGAAACCAATTAAAATTGATGACTGTGTCAGACAAAGGACTCTTTTCCAAAAGGGTCACTGGTGGGTCTTGGCTTTCATCGCTGCAGCTGAGCATTTATCAGTCTTCTCATCTTCTCAGTCAGTTCTGGCATATTTTTAAGCAACTGGTGAAACACAATATAGAATTATTATCTATGAATATATGTTGACAGAGACAAATGTGTCACCAACATTCTAGATAAACCACCAAAGCACCCTGAATGTATGCCTGAGGTGCCACAAACCACAAAAGCATATGTGACAATCAAGACTGTCTCTCGGTGCTTTATAGATCCCCAGAGCCTGACGAACAAACATGCAACACTTTTAGGAAAACTCCCTTTTAACAGGAAGAACCCTGAGCAGGACCAGACTCATATGGGGGCACCCTTCGAGCAAGTCCTTACTCTTTCATCAGCCATAACAGATTGAGCTTGAGGATTAAAAATTTGTTTGATTGCTCAACAGTTGGGAGCTAACTTTAGATCTTAGATGCTGACATGACCACAGACGGAGGCCGTGTGATCACCTCCCCTTAGAGATAAGTGCAGCAACACAATAGCAATGGTGACTCAATTCTGCAGCATTTAATTCCAGGTTCATACTAGCAGCAACTCAACATGTTGCACGTTGTGTTCTGCACCATTTTGAGAACGCTCTAAGTGTTTACAACAAGAATAATATTACTAAAACTGGCAATATGCCTGGCCTCAAGACAAGCGTAGACATGGAACTGATGCTCCAATGAGCTCATCTCCTCAGGACCTTGTAGATGTTGGAACAAATTGATGCTATAAGAACCACCGTCATGGCTGCGCTGTAGATTTAAGAAAAAACGACAGGAGATTCTAAAACTCCTGCTGCTCCATCATGAGAGAATGATGACCCTGATGTAGAATTTCTGTGAAATGTAACCACGTCTGACTGCTTTTCTCTCACAGGCCAGTTATTTTTCCCTCGGTCTTCCCCTCCTCCGTTTCAGTTCAACATTACCTTTTCTTTCCCTGACGACCAACACATCAGTGACAGCTACTTTCAATTTCCATTACACACATGTGCAAAGGCTTACGCAGCCTACACAACGCAGGCTGGGAACAACGTGGAAATAATGAGTTCGGCTGCGGATGCACTCAGGTTTAGTTGCTATGCTCTCATTTGTGACAGCACAAAGAAGAAAAGAGATTTCATGAACCTGACGTGGAGATAGGTTCTATTGAGTCTGATGGTTGAGTTTATCTGTGCTTTCACCTTCACCTGCTGAGTTTTGGGTGGGTTAGAATCATTTAATGTATTAATCTGATTGATTATGGTCTGATCTCATGCAAACTCACAAAAACTGATAAGATGGTAACATTGTTCTGGCAACATTGACTTTCGGCCACCCACAGGCTCCATTTCTTTCTTTCTTTCTTTTTTTTTTCAAACTTGCCAGGCAGATCGCCAGATTTTGTCTGGTTGTCTGGCTTCAGCCAGCACTTTGACAGTAACTGCCAAAATCCCTGGTGTTCCAAGGTTGCCAGGTTTGGGCTGTATATTTCCAAACAATTACAATCTGCACAACCATTCTGCCAGACATTCTGTTTTTGCCAGACGTTATATAAGTATTTCCACGTTTGGTGTCTTGGGCTTGGCCAGAGGATTTCTCAGAGGACAAACACCTCGGCACTAACAAAAGCCAAAAGATGAATTATTTTCATTTTCTTTACCTTCCAGGTTTGGAGGTTTGGTTGTAACTGGAGAGGGCTCAGACCGCTCAGGTCTGACGCAGATCTTTCACCACAGGAAGCCTCGATTCTCCGGTGTTGATCAAACGCTGCGGCTGTGGTTGCTGTTGTTTGACACACATGGGGCTCATTAGGATTTCATGCAGAGTCATTGAAAAACTTGGACTTTAGTGCTTTTTTTCTTCCTGACCCACCCTGAGTGCAGCATCAAAAAAGCAGACGTTACCTGCTGCAGCGGAGCCTCAGTCACCACAGCTGCAGGTGGTCCTGAGTCATCCAGACTTTCCACTGTTGAAACAATAACACAGTCATTAATCTCCTGCATCCCATCTTATCGCTCCCACCAGATAGTAACAGGTAACACCGCAGTAAATGTGTCACTGTTCACATCCTGGTTGGTGTGTTTTTAATCTGGGAAATATTTGAGTGGGGGGGCTGTCTGCTTTTGTAACTGTGGGTTATTTACTTTACATGATCTAGGCCTAATGTCAGCTGTTATCTCTATATGAGACAGATGTTTTTAACATATTATCTACTACTAAAAACAACAGAGGAGGAGGAAGGCTCTAATGAATAGAAAAGTAGTCACTTATGAGCCATGTTCTGTGAGGAATAAGGTAAAGTTTATTTTTTAGTTTTAATTTAGTCGGTGGGGTCCAGAAAAAGACAAAAACAATATAAATTTGACAGTTATGTTGGGATTTCTAAGAACTGACTGTGCCAAAGATTGAAATTCTGATTTCGCCCGTTCCCAGAGTTAATCCACCACCAGGGGCTACATTTGATCCTTTAGTCACAGGATTACCCATGATGCTCTCCTTTCCCAGTGTATAATCCTTTCCTCCAGGGACTACCTACTGTGGGCAACCATTTCATTTGTCTTTCATAAATGTGGAAGAAAAAAATCCCCAAATTCATTTTTTTGGAGACATTCACCCCGTTTTCTGTCTGCAGCAGCATTTTCTATATTAAATCCATACATAAGAAAGAGCTCTGTCATGATCAGATGGAATACTTGGCACAGGCATTTGGGGAAACTGACAACCACAGAATTCTTCAGGGGTATTAATATTGGAACAATATAAGGAGAAACAAGCAGTTAAGGCAAATGTACGCGTAACCTCATTTGCCTGTATGCAATAAACTCGCTGTTGGTCATCTAAAAGTTAGGATTAAGCTCTCCTCCTCTGCTCTGCTCTTCCACAAATGCAGGCATGTCCACAATCCACAAAACAAACTTTTTTGACATAAATTCCTGGCCATGCAGTCGTGTAGGACACATCTGATGTTAACTGTCATCTGAAAAGCTTGAGTTCTTCCAGACTGAGGGGTTCCACTGGGCTAAAGGACAGATTAAGCTCCCTCATCTGCACCATCCAAGTCATGGAGACGCCAACAGATTTGATATTACTGGAGAGAAAAGCAAGGCAGAACTCCTGAGAAAGCCATGTGTGTCAGTGTGCAACAACACAAAAGCTCCAGAGGAGCAGCGTTCCCTCAGCAGGGTGTTAAGGACTTTAGGAAGCTGCCACCGTGAACTAACACACTCCCTGCTGTGAACACACCACAAGCACACCTCTGTGCAAAGCCTGTGATGGTGGTGGCACACAGATGTAAACCAGACCACAGCTGGAGGGCAGGGAGCGTTTTCATCACCAGTTTGGTGGGATTTACCTGCTTTGATGTCAAGAGCTGATGAGAAAAAAGAAAAGTGGGAGTAGGGCCATTAGCTTTTTACTTTAGTTTAGTGTTGTGGGCATGAAGCTCATTCGGGGGGGGGGGGGGGGGGGGGGG
>BJFM01005006.1:19222-34123 GCA_016586285.1 Arothron firmamentum | reverse complement strand
AAATCAATTTCAAGACAAAGCATGTGCTTACAAAAATCAGCAGCTTTTTTGGATCATTTTAAAGAATAAAATTATTCAGTGAAGCAGGTCGTCTAATAAATGGGTTCCAAAGACACATTGTCCAGTTTTGTGCACGTAAAGAGGAAATAACCTGTGTGGTGCAACGCACGCACACTCCTACACATCCAGCTACGCAACCGACCCCCCCCACTGAATTACCCATGCACGGACCTTGAGAGGAGCTCTGTTGCTGGGTAATGAAGAGGAAGGAGGTGGTGAGGCAGGTGCTGCTGCTCGGGAACAGTGGGCCACTTGTGGCTCTTCTGAGTGTGTCTCCACACTCCTCCATCTTTCTGCTAGTCCTCTCCACATTCACTTCATGTCGCAGTCTCACCCCCCCACATCCTCAAGTCTTTGCCTCCATCTGCATCAACCATGCCGAACACATCTCAACTCCGCTTTGTCAAAGGTAAACATTGTCATGGAAACATACAAACCTTGATTCTTCAGTTAAATTCGACGAAATAATTATTTAAATGCTGACTTTCAGCTGTGTAAAAAAGACCTGATGACCACGAACAAGACATCATTAAAACTATTTATGGCTCTGGGAGGATGTGGGCGATGAGCTTTAGCATATTTAACCTTTGCTGGATCACAACACATAACTGATTTAAAGAAGATGTGATCAGGAGTTTGACTCTCCTCTCCTCTGCTCAGGCTGATGCACAGCTTTTGTAATTGTCGTGGTTCAGAAACACTGGGAGCAATCCGCTGGACCGTAATAAACGATTCATCGCCACTTCCTTGTGTGAAATTCACACCTCACGTTGGACTTTAGGGCCACAACAGATCAACATGAAGGTCGTTTGCAATTAATGGTCGACAGCAACTGGCGTGACACAAAGGACGTGTCTTTGAAAGCCCCTCCGGGCAGCCCCAACGTCAAAGTAGGCAAAAAGAAAGCCCTCTCTAACGGCTTCCACGGAGCCAGCGTCCTCTCTCCTCCCTCCTCACCAGTGACCACGCGCAATCTATTTCTCATTCTCTTCTTATTGTTGACACATTGTCATTGCGGGACCTTGCTGCCATGGCAACAAAATCTAGGCAGACGATTTTCCATTTCTTTTTTTTTCTTTTTTTAAATCAGAGGCTCCGCCCCCTTCTCCATCCCCGAAGGAATGATTGAAAGGTCACTTCACTCACCGCCTTGTCTGACAGCACACAAATTGTCTTTTCTAAAACTCTGGAGTGTCTGCTGAGGGAGAGACATTCGTCAGCTTATAACATGTTTTTTTTTTTTTAACCTTTAAATACTCAAATGACCCACAACCATTTCTTTATTTTTACCAACAAGGCAAAATGAGTCACTGTTTTACCAAACCGGCTGTAAGTCTCTGTCTACACCTGGAATCTTAACCTTCGCTCAAACATCTTCGCATATTTGATGGTGTTCAGTCCTCCAAGCCATCAATGCGGAATTTCAATTATCAGTCCCTCGTGTTGCCCATAACAACAAACTGAAAGCATGGAGGCTTGTTGAAGAACACACTGCTTCCTGCTCTTCCAGGAGCGACAGACGAAACCCCATTATGAGAGGACTGAAAGCACAGCTCTCCTCCCGCAAATGTGGTCGATAACGATGTTTCAACTCAGGCAGGTAGCCAGCACAACAGTACGGATGAGTGCAGACAGCGACCGCAGGACTGGTAATCGAAAAACCAAAGAAAAGGGGAGGGAGGGGTCCCAACTGAATCGATGATGTCACACTTTTCCTATCACAGACTCAATCTGACCCCCATCTGATTGCGCCATTGTTGTTCTTTAGGAGGCCAGAGACCCTGTGGGAGTGGCATCAAAGGAAATGTGTGTTTGATTATTGTGTGGAACACATCAGGGTCTGTGTACTACGGTTCCACACCTCAGGTAAAAGGTTCCCCTCTGGGTGGGGGACAGGAAGCAGCTCACTGCTCTGCAGCGTTTTCCTCTGCAGGTCAGGGAGGTTTGGAGGGGAAATAAGGTATTTACAATTCTGCACAGTAAAAATTAGTTCAGGAAATAACTAGAGATCCGGCAGTTTTACCATTAGCATAATTATCGTGAGCATATAATGTAAATCAATGATGCATTCGGAGCAATCCATCAGTTACTGATTAACTGGTAAACTCACAGGTCAAAGTAAGGTCAAGTAAAATGTCAAAAGAAGGTCAAATGAGATCAGCAATTGATCGCAAAAGCACTAAGATGTCGTATCTGCTGTTGTTTTGTCAAGGTAAAATTCAGCTAAAGAACAAGCATGTGTTCAAGCACCGTAAACATGACATGTAAAGCGGTACGGATACATTCTACGGGTTGAAGAAAGCCTGATTTTTGCTGAGCTTTGCCGTCACCTCAGTCAGACGATTATTGAACCATACTGTGAATAAATATAATTTGTAACTCTTGTTAAGGAAAAGCTCTGCATATGCATTCCAGATAGACACTAAATCCAAAAACAATGCAGAGAAAAGACAACATTTCACAATGAACTACAACCACATCTGCACAATAAGGAAGTAACAGAAGATGAAGACCACAAGGAGAAAATATTTACCAGCTAAAAGAGGAAACAAGTCAAAACCAATGACATTCACCTTTCCTCCATGCTGTTCCTGGTTCTTGCTGTTCTCTTGGGCCTCATCCTGGCTCTGCTTCGTAACCTGGTGCTTCCTCCTACAGATGTCGCCTCTTCTTGACACATCAGATGAAGCCTTTGTCAGAGACAAATCAATCAATCAGAGACAATTAAGAAGCTCATTGCTTGTTAACGATCACAATCAAATCTCACTGAAGCCTCATTTCCGACTTCTCATGTCAGTGCTTCATTTCTGGCATGCCTCTGTCTCAGAATTGACCTGCTTTAAAGTATTGGGTTCCCAAAGCCGCTAGCTGTGTCTAAATATACGGTGTGGACCGTTCTGAGTTTCAGTAAACATAGTAAATCCTGCAGACTGTCAATGCTCTCAACTTTTCTGATTTGCTTTTGGCTAGTAGAGATGAAAAAGCTAAACAGCTAAATTGCAGAAGGTCTTTCTATGCACCACGATGAAGCCTTCTCACAGGTGGTTAACAGACACCGCCGGTGGGTCTTCTGCCCTTTGCACTCACACTTCCTGCTTTACACCTCGCTGTCCACACCCTGCGAGTGTCAATTCCCTCACAGAGTACATGTTAGCCACACGTGAAACTGCTGGCTCCAGTGTCCTGTCGAGAGCAGTGCACTCAAACTTGTAAAAATGACTGTTTAAATCCTGTTATGTCTGAGTAGTGTGTAATTTCCTGCTCTTGATTACTTGCAAAGTGGAGTCACCTTTCACAGAATAAAGCCATTGTTGCTGCCGGAGCTGCAGGGACCAAGCTCACACCTGCTGTCTGAGTCTGCGAGGAAGGCAGAAAGCATGACCCTCAGCTCGCTTTCCAACTCTCTTCAAGATATCTGATCCAGCAGTGGCCAACAGCTGCACTGTGCTCTCGGCACCACAGAATAGATACCCCAGATGCCAGCTGATGAAAAGTAAAGGCTGCTTTTCAGTCGCTGGGTTTTACTGTATAGTTCCAACCACACTGTACCACTATAGCACTCCAGAGCAGCTGTATTTTGCAGGGTAGGGTTATTTTGCATCCAAACAAGATAAGGATTTCTATAAAAACCTGTCTGCACTAACGATGAAGTGTGTTAAAGTTGCAGACTGTGGCTCAAGACAGTTTTTGCACGAGCTCTTTTGCAGCATTAATAATCTACAATTAACTCTGACAGCTCTCTGTTGGGGAAAATAATTTCACATCTATACAGCTCCTGGTGTCTAACGATTTTTTTCCTCGAAAAACACTGAGCTGTGAGGTGTCACCGTCCTGCTGTGCGGTGGATAAATGAGCACACTGAGAATAGTTGTTCTCATCGTCTTCCTCTTTCTTGGCTGGCATCTTCACACCAATACTAAAACTCCAGGAAATCACCAGACCCTGCCAAGTTAGTACTCCCACACAAAGCCTGCAAATCACTCTCACAGTTATGTTATCATACCAATAAATTAAAAATAAAGTTTAAAAAAAGGCTTATTTTACCACCCTATCAGTGACTAAAATATGTGGCTGTCAATGTTCTAAAGACCACTTTATCACAATATGAACAGAAACACAAAAAAACAAATAAAACTTGACTGAGTGAAATTAGAATTAGTTTGACAAAAATCTGAAACTTAACCAATTTATGTGAAGTCAAGGGCTTAAAGGTTAATTTTCAACCACTGTAGAACAGTTAAAAGATAACTTTTCACTTGTTCCTCCGGGCTAAACGCCAACGCGGTGTTTGGGGGTTGGTTTTCACTTCTTCAGTCTTGTAAAAAAAAATATCGCATCTTAGCGACTATTATAACCATATCTTTTCAGTTAATACATTCCATTTTTTTTTATTATTTCAGCTGCGTATATCCACGAAGCAAAGATATATTTCATGACGATGATGTTTTCCCTGAGCTAACCTCCGGTTTAGCCGCTGCTTGAGTTGGAAAAAATGAACCTTACATCCAAACATTGTTCCATTATCTCCTCACCTGAAGGCCAGTAGGTGTACAGGTTCTGGAACACTGCCGAACATATTAAACCGCTTCTGTCTGAAGACGTGCTGAACCCAAGAGATTAATTACCTGCCATTTGACCCTGAGACATTCTTAACGCGAGTTACTTTCAGCATCACCTGACCCCATATCACCTGTGACTTTTCAAAATGGCGACTTTGGAGGTTCATACCCAAAAAACTACAAATCCCAGTTTATTGACGACTACATTTAGCGTTGTTTTCGTTCATTAGCTATCAACGCAGTCTTACATAGGGTTAGGCCTTATAGGACTGGGTTCTTAGCTCATTGATTTCTTAAGAACAGGTACCTTTTCAAATATCAAAACCAGACACAGTGAACACAGCTGAGCCAGTCACATTTAATGCCCTGGGCTTTATTGTCTGTTTTAGTGAGAGCTCCGTCACATTTTCTTTTTTTTTTTAATCTTTTCAGCCTCCAGGGGGGACAAGTAAACCTCAAGGATATATCCTGCCATTGGACTGGGCATTCAGATTCTGACAAAGACGAGAAGCACTACTAAGTAATGCTGCCTTTGTGCCTAACTCTTCACAGAAGAAAGTACAATTAATTCCCCAAAGGAAGGCACCCAATACTTGTGGTTTTTGGCCTTGCAGCCATCTGGAGATTCTTTTTCAAAGAAATTTAAAAAAAAATGAAAAAAAAAAAAAATCAGAGAAGCAAGGGGGAGACACCCCCACCCCCTTATCCCCTCATTAGCTTTTTTCTTATGGAAAAAAAAAAACTGGAATGATGAAACACGTACAGCAATGACTGCCCTTTCACCTCCCTTATCACCTATGCATGAACAAATAGAGGGAACAAAAAAACCATACAATCAAGTTTACCACAAGAAAAAAAAATACAAAAATAACTGAATTTCTGCTTTATACAAAAAAGTGATAAAACAAATATAAAAGAGGGGGAATAACTGGTTGCATGAAAACAAAGACATCCCCCTCCAAAAATACAAAAGCAGCATTGATATTTATCAAAATCATAGAACATCACAAAAAATATATAGTGCTTTAATCAGAAGCACCGCAGGCTTCTGGGGACAGACTTCATCCCTGTTTTGTTGTGTTTTGGAACAATGATGGTGGGAGTTCCCAGGAAAAGAGGAGCTCCTCCCCCCCATGTGAACCACCCTCCTTCTCCTCCTCCTCCTCGTTCTGGATGTACGTCACCACTGATTTTCACATGATCCATAAAAAGAAGCACAGGGACCCAAAATAAACATAGGTGGGGTGGTTTGGGGCCTGCTGTGTGCTCACAATATACAAAATTACCCAGGAGTCCGTAGCTACCTAACATTTACTACAGCACAGGAACCAACAAAGGTACAGTGTACAAATTAAAAAAAAATAAAAACCAAAAATAAACTGTAAACACCGCACAATAAATAGATAAAAACAGCAGGCTCCGCACCATGCATGTGATAAAACTCTTCTATACAACTCCCGTTTCTCTCACACTCGCCACAAGTTACTTGGCTTTAATTTTTTTTTTCCTTTGTCTCCCAAGTGCAAAACATCACAAATGGACAATTCTGTATTCAAGTAATATATATACAAGGGCTGATACAAATATGCAGTTAATGTACAGATACTGATTTGCCATATTTATAATTTACAGATATATCTTTTATGTTACGATATTAAAAAAGTTTTTAAAAAGTATGAGAGATGAGAATCGCCGTTCTGTCAGAGTCCTGCTGTTCCATTTGCATTCTCGATGCTACGTCGCACAGCACCTGAAGAGTGGACCGCTCCCCTTCTCTGCCCCACTACGTCACCTCCATGGCCACTGTGTTGTCTGCTATACTGTTGAGGGCTGGCTTGTCTTCATCATGGTTATCTCTGCGGGGACAGAGAGGACAGTTTTAATTCTGTCTAGTCGGTTTTTGGATATCTGACAGAACAAAGCACATCTTCTCTCTTAGCTTTAAATCCCTAATAATCAGCAAACCTCACCTGGAACCCAGGTCCACACTGGAGGCTCCAGAGACTTTGGGCATCTGCAGGTTGGCGGTAGCAGACAGCTTTAAGGCAGAGGATGGCACGCTGCCGAGGGTGCGAGGGATGTGGCGTCCCGCCAGGCTGGTGGCCGACGGCACGCTCAGGCAGATGTTGTTGCCAATGAGGACCTGAGTGCTGGAGGGAGTGGAGTTGTTGGTGGTGCCACACCCCAGGATTCCCAGGGCCGCTGCTGCGTGGGCGCTGGGTGTGGAGGAGAGCGAAGACGGGACGACAGTTGCGGGCGAAGGGGAGGTGGAGTTGGAGGAAGGCTGTAGGAAGGTGGGGACTGTAGAGGTGGTAGTGTTTGTCGACTGATTGACCTGGTGAAGGGTGGTGGGGGTGCTGGGCAGGTGGAGGCCTTTATAAGCACCTGAACGACATGAAGGTTTCTTCTAAATTAAAATATTAATAACTGCCTACATATTTGACATTAAAAGTACCAGTTTATAACCACAGATGTGGAATCAATTAGCAGTCTGATAAAACCCACTGACCAGCACCTGTCAGGACCCCGTTCAATCCACTGGTTACTACCAGGTCCTCTTTTGACTTGAAGGCCAGCAGCTGGTCTGTGGTGATGAGGGCAGAAGCAGCAAACTGAGCGCTGGCCTGGTCCAACGTCTTGGACACAATCGCCTGGACACGACCAAAAAAACAAACAAACCCATGTCTCTTTTCACAATGATGTCAAGTATGACAACCACCTCACAGGAACAATGACCTCATCACCACCACCACCATCATCATCATCATCATCATCATTACTGACCTGTGTGTTGTTGTTGGTGGTGGTGGTGATGGTTGTTGTGGGATTGTTGGCTTGAAAGTGGCTCTGCTCCAGCTGTTTCTGCATGAGGACCAACTGCTCCTGGTGCTGCTGGTACTGCTCTGCGGTGAGCACTGGACAAGAATGGAGACCAGGTTAAAATGTTTGAAAGCACGATGCATATTAGCAAGCAGGGCTTATTGTCACATCAGGTATTCACCATTGAAAGATGTTTCACACCATTTCTCAAATGATGTAACAAAGATTTGTGAACTCAATGACAAAACTGAAACTAACCACCAGCTATTGATTATCAGCTAAGGTGTCTGTAGTTGCAGTAACGAGTATCCTTTCACCCATCCATCACTTCTGGAAACAACAGCTATCAGTTATGATCAACTCTATTGTAGATGGCATCATGACTTTCTCCATTTCAAAAGTGCAGGACAACCACATGTATAAAAATGTGCAAGAGAATAAGATTAAAAAGAAGGAAAAAAAGGGGCATAACTACAGGTTTGAATTACCACATACTGCCACAATTATCCAAAATCCACTGCTGTGAGACTGCCCAGTTTGACATACATGCTGTCAATCCAGTAAGAATTGTAAACTCACAATTCCAAGAACAGATGAGGCTTTAAAACCTGTCTAATCATGCAAGTCAAACACTGAAGCATCAAGCCATCTAGACTAAGGCCAGTATTAAACACACCTATATGGTTCTTTAAGACATATTTTCAGAGTGAACTCACTCCTACATAGCTCAATCATCTATACATATAAAACTGTTGCTAACTGCTGTCATCCACAGTTGCACAATTGAAATGCTTTATCATACTATGTAAGGTTGTAAGAAATTCATCAGGCTAGACGACAAAAAACAAACTTCAACAAGTGTCATAAGTTCCATAAAGAAGAGCAACAAACTCAACCTAAATGATTGTCTCTCAAGTTACTGAGCTCAATATTAAATACAACTAGAGACAAAACCAAACAACGGCGAGCCGCACAACAGCAAACTAAGTTTTTAAGTTTTGTGATATCTTCCACCTTGCACTTTTATATACTGTACATTTTGCAGGTGAACACATGGTCATTTCATTCAAACTAAGTCTGCTGGAACTCCTTTAATCCTGGGCCTTTGAAAAGCCATATTTCATCTGAATTTAAAAAGGTGCAAACAATTTTATTTCGGCAATAAAGTAAGTGCTGAGGCCGAACTTTTGAGGATACGGGTTCTCAGGGCCAAATCTGCATGTCGCAATGCAAAAAAATTTGACCAAGCAAGACAAAACAAATTTTCATGCTGAAGAAAAACACGTATCACAATGGAAGGAAAACAGCTGACTCACCATGGACAGGGGTGGGGGCTGGGCCGGTGCGATTCAAGGTGTTTGTGCCTCCAGACAAGGTCCGGGTTAGTCCTGACATAGTTCGGCTAAAATCCCTAAATCCTCTAAGGGACAGGCCACCTTCACCCAATGGGTGATGGGATATCGTTCGTGGTCTGAAGTGCCTCCATCGGCAAGATTTAATGTTCAAAAGAATCTGGCTGAGGTCCAAAGGTGTTTTTGAAGATGGTGACCGGGTGGATAATAAGGACGAATGGTGGGAACACGTGGTTGGGTCCGAGGTATTGGTTTCTGAGGTACTGGTGTTGGGGCCATGGAGCAGAGAGCTTGGCAGTGGCGAGGCGAGTGGTGCAGACTCCATGTCAGAGTTCAGGCCCTGACAGGTGCTGTCCACATCTGCATGTGCTCTGTCCAGCAAGATCCTGAAACAGCAGCAAATGTCATGAATATTAAAACTGATGTGAGCTATCCCAACCAAGCAGAGTGAACGCACCTGCCCCCTCTGCCCACGCGGCGCCGTGCCAAGCCTATGCAACGTCGTGGTACATTCAGGGATGTCAGACAGTAACGGAATCGCACATCGCCCAGCCCGCCATCTGATGGAGCCACCCATGGCCAGTTGCCATTCTGATCTTGGCGAGACTAAGAATGAAAAAAATGTAGAGACATTTAAAAAAAACAAAGAGGAAAGGAACAGACGCTGTTTTACAACAATTGTGTGCACTCGAGCACGTGAAAGAAACAGCCGGAACGTCCAGCCTGCTGCTGGTACTGTAAATAGCAACAGCAGAGGGTCACAGGAGGGCACTTACAGCATAGTACTGACAGCCGGCTTTTCTCCTGAATGCATAGCAGCCATCGGGGTCATTCTCCTCCTCTGCCTCTGAAGAACCTGAATGAATCTATAAAATAATGAAAAATTACGTCAGCTGATAAAAATGACTGTCTACTTCAAACACCCAACATAATCAGTGTATCAAAGCTAACCATGCCATTTTTTGGGTGAGTGCAGTCTTCATACTTAATTTCAAATGTTATTATTATAAAAAACCAAACAGAAACAAACACCAATCCAACGCTAAATGAATTACCTGGGAGAAGGGCTCTTCGTCTGAGCTTGGAAAGTCATACTGATTAAGGTCCTTGAGACTGAAAATGGAGGGACCTGAGTGCTGAGGTGCTGACAGTGGAGGAATTTTGGGTTTCTTTTCATATTTTCTTTTGGTTCGTATTGCTTCTGTCTTCTCTGGCTGCAGATAAGGTAGGAAAAACAGAACTCATGTTTACAATACAGTCTGAATCCAACATGCGGTCTTACAAGCAAAGCTCTAATTTCGCTGGTGAGCCCTGTAGAGGCTTCGTCAGGAGGCATTGATATGCAGATGAGGGCGCGTGGCAGATGGCCACAACCCCCTTCTCCTCAATCCAACCTGTGCCACCACTAACCCCTCCTTCCCCAGTGTGCTGACCCCTCCCTGTCTGAACAGACTCCAACTCCACTGGGATTAGTCAGGTCCTATTCAGTCCTTAGACAAGGCAGACAAAGTAGAGTCAGGGACTCTGTCGGGACGACTCAATAGAAGTCGGGAGGGTAAGTCATGAGGTTGGTGGGGGGGCAGAATATAACTCCAGAATAATGTCTGTAGACAAAAGTTAAAAAGTCAATCAGCTGGTCAAGGAAACAAATGGTGAAATAATTGTCTGTTCAGGCAGCGAAGGGGGAGGGGGAGGCTACATTAATGAAGCATGTTGGGAACTTAATTAAAAGAAAAAAACATTATTTTCTAAACAAGTGATGTACTAAGAAATCCTTGCATCAACTAATAGAGAGGTCAAAAGTGAAACCATTTCTCCCCCAATTAAAAAAAAAAGAAAGAAAGAAAAAAAAACTGATTTTATCACTAACAGACATTTACAGATATGCAGCTTCTTAATAACAAACCAAGGTCTAATTTGTGCTGGTGTGCAAAATGAAATTAATGAAAAGTGCATTACACACTTCCTGTCACTGCCAGAATTCACTCAGCTGAAGGACAAATGTCAAGTCAATAAAAATATCTGCCTACTTGTGCAGACGTTCTGTTCCGACACCCACAAAACTCATTCACAGCCTGTTGCTGGAGAAGAAAGTGGCACATCAGGCAGATTAGGAGACTTACTTTTTTGTAGTCCTTCATATCCAAATGGTCCTGGTGTCTGTACTGGTTGCTGTTGGACAGGGGAATGATGGGGAAGGTGTAGACAGGTTTCACCAGCGCACGCTGTGCAAGCGCCTCTGCTATCACCTCACAGCCGTAGTCTGGCATCGTATTCCTGATGGGGAAATAAAGGACAGATACTGGTGACACAGATTCAGGGATGTGTCAATTCATATCATTTGAACTTAGTTCGCAAATCAGATGCCAGCAACAAGACTGCTGATTCAAAGTTTATGCCATCCTTATGTAAAAGCAGACGTTCCAACACTTTGCTCAACCTCTGCAAGGATAAGCTCAATAACCTGGACACCGAGGCTATAGACACAACACTCCAAACACCTGGGTCACTCTGTGACAGCGTAGCTGGAGAAGCAATCTACTGAGAACAGACTAGGCCAGTCTGGGAAGGGAGGGGGAGTGAACACAGGCGGAAACCAAACTGGGTTAACAAGAGGAAATTGAAACGTCACTACACATCAAAAGTACTTTGGGGAAAGGAGTCCAATTTAAGCTCAGAATGACAGCTACTTCCAGAGCAAATTCATTCCATTCTGATTTCATGTTTAAATCGACTGGTAAAAGACCAAGTCATGATGCAGCATGACCATAAACGCAAACACAAAAACACTTTCTCACCTCTTCTCTACGATCTCTAGTGTAAGATGTAACAGCTCTCTCTTGCTCTTCTCCCTCCTCTTGATCATCTCCAGGATGGTGACAGCTCGGCTCAGGTCTCTGCGTAGCTTCAGCATCTTCTCATATGACACCTCGTCATTCTTTCGGTTCTAAAAGTATAAAGCGGTAAGTCAGACACCCAGAGAGATTTTAGAAGCAAGTCGAAGTTTTAAAACAGCAGACACTTACTTTCCTCGTCTGCATCTTCTCTGTCCGTCGACGGAAGGCCACATAGGGGTCGCTGGTGCTCGAGCCATCCCTTTTCTCCTGTTTGACAACAGGGATGAGGAGGCTACTTTTGCAGATTTTTCTTTTGCGGCTCCAGTAATCGAACACTTCCTTAATCAGCTCGTCATCCTCCTTCAGCAGCAGCTTGGCCTCTTGGAGACTGACGAGCTGTGGGATAAAGAAAGGAAACGACCCCTTTACAATAAAGAATAACTTGCTTTGCTTTTTTACCTCAGCATACAGGCAACACAGAGGTGTATAAGTTGATGCAAATATAGTACAAACCAGAAATCCCCCCCCCCGCGGTGACATACCTGTTGTCCACTGCCTTTCTCCAGCCGGTCTATCATTTCTTCAAACTGCAGGGCTGTGATTTCCATTTTCTTCTTCAGCTTATTCACAAACGTCTCGTCCTCTGAATCCAAGTCGTAGTCTGGCAGTTCTGTATCCAGACTGAAAGCTATAAGATGGAGAAGACAGTTACTGAAGTGGCAGACATTCAAAGGCACCATCAAGATCAGGACTTCTCCAAGAATAGCCACCATTTCTACACAGCGAGCTGTACGTGCACCAAAACTGACGGTAGTAGGAATCTGGACAGACCTCACATATGACAAAGACGTCTCAAACAATCAACAACAATTGACACAATATTGATCTTTGCTCCAAAACCCATCTGGACACACCCATTCATTCAGACGTGCAACCTCAAACTGGCACCAAAACATCACTAAGCGCACGCAGAGCACTGACACAGTTGTGAGGATAATCCTGCAGCAAGCGGCTGGCTACTTACGCTGTATGTGAATAAGCTGCTTTGGCATCTTGAACTCCCCAGGGTAGAGCGACTCGTAGTACGTGATGTTGCTCTCCGCTTCGGGGACGGGAATAACCATGTTTTCCCGCTTCTCGCCATATACCTGCTGTGCTGAGATGGCCCGCTGGAGATGATGCTCCTAAAGAGACAAGCGGTTTGATGAGAAACTGGCTGCAACCTTTTGTAGAGATTAATATTTCATACATTCACTTTATTTTAATGCACATACGTAATTAAATTGGAGGAAAATAATTCAAAAACTAAAGAAAAAGAGTAACACATAAAACCAACTGATATTGCAAGCTCTGTGTACATCTGATGAAGTACAACTTTATAGTACAATAATCTTGTAGAAACTGAAGAAAAGCTTTTGCTTATTTTTCACAGTTACTCAGAAGAGTATAGCAGAACATGTCATTTAAATTGCAGTTTATTGCAGAAGCATGCTCAGTCTTCAGTGCTGCACTGGCTGGTTGATGCAACAGATGGCCAATCCGGTCCAACTCACGGAGGCAAGTATTTTAGCATGGCTCCCACGCAGTTTACATGTTTGACACTGCCTCAAATTCTTGGGAAATGTTAAAATATGGGTCAGTGGTTGAAAAACAAATGCATCAGTGGTAGCAGAGGTGACAATATCACAAGTAAAACACAGCATATACTAGTATATACACAGTTGTGTGGGAGTTTTACATCTTCATCCCTGTCTAGACCAGCAGAGCACTTCAAAGCTGTGAAGTGGCATGAAAGAACACAGCACGTGTCCAAATCTGAACCATCTGCCCCAGTAAGCTCAAACAGTGTGGCATATCCTCTCCAAGACCACTCCTCAAGAATACAGCACACAGACTAACCTGCACTGGCACCAAATGACAAATGAAACGGAATTATTCTGATCTGAGCCATTTCATCGCCTGCAACCCATTCAACCTTCAGATGACATAATACAAGCTTTTGCTTGTTCACACACATTGCAGACATTTAACCCAGGGAAACATTACAAAACGGAAAATTTCAGTACAACAACTCAGCAGAAATGTAAACTTGTACTAAAAAAAATTCTGAATGATCAACACTATGCAAGCTGACTGGGGTGAAATTCTGCTGTCTGAGGCCAACGCTGAACGACACGTTACTCTGTGAAGCAAATGTGGCATAAGTGAGGAAGAATGTGACCAGAGTATAGAGGGAGGAAGGTAGAAAGTCCTACCACATCTGTCTAAAATTAATGACAACTCATGTGTCACAAATTTCTAATTTAACTGCAAAGAACATGTTTCTTGTTTAAGATAAGGGCCACAATTATATCAAATCAAAAGAAAAGATTCAACACTTGTTGATATTATAATTTTATGCAAATTAATAACCGTTTTGAATCAGAAATGAGTGCTTTCTATAAAAAGACAAAGACAGATCAAATGCACTTCAAGTCTGATTATCCTCACAAAAACGTGTTTTCAAAAGAAGCCTATCTTCAAACACTACTGAGATGGTAAACCTGAAATTTTGTGGACCACCAGCATAGAGAGACAGCAAAGAGCCAATTATAATGAAGCTGGGCACAGCCCTGCCTGTAAAACGCAAAGACGACATCAGCTTGGATAATGCCAGCAGGCAACCCCGACCTCAGGATCTCCTGATCTTCAGCAGCTGTGATCCACAAATACTACTCACAGACTGGGATTCCCCCCGTAGCAGAGCTGAGTGAGGGATGAAGAGCTTTGGCAAATAAAAAAGGAAATGGGAAAAGTTACTCCATTCGTCCTGCTTCTAACATTTAATATACAAAACATGTTGACGTGGTGGATGTTTTTGGTTCACCATGTTAGACATGACAGACTCTTAGATCACAATAAACTTGACTTTTGACACCGGACACCACCGCAAACATTATAAACTGACTGCAAGTTTTTAATTCCACAACCACTCAACCCAGAAATGGTTTGTTAATAACTTTTCACTAACTGTTTTTGCCATTTAAATTGTTCTCGCACTGGAGGCTTCACAATGCTGTTCTCTGTGGAAGACAAAAGAAAGAAGGGCAAAAAAAACTAATTCTATTTTCAACACCATCTCACATTCCTTTCATCAAATGTTCTCTTGAGAACTATGACTCAAGTAAACGTTGCCACAGCAACAACCTTGCGGCCTTCAATAGGTGTTTCTCTTTCGCGTCGATGTGATGAAGGCATGTCCACACGATGAAAACAGGAGCAAAAAGAAGAGGA
>BJFM01005006.1:0-19180 GCA_016586285.1 Arothron firmamentum | reverse complement strand
AAATAGCACAAACTGCATTTTCTACAAATGATTACTGTGATTACACAGATCTAAAGTTGCCTAACTCTGCCAATTTGAAGGGACCCAAGCAATTTTAAACATTTTCTATTCCTTTAATGTACAGGTTGTTACAGGATTTATTGTAATTTAACATTAACCAAATTAAGCCTGAAAGCAGAAGCCGTTACCTACTGATGTTATTTGACTATTACAGAACCAAGAAAGGAAAATTACAAAATTGTTTTATGGCTTGTGTGAGGAACCGAGACAGAAATATAAATACAACAGTCTTCTTTTTGGAATTTCTATTCATAAACGCTACATAATCACACTTTGGGCAGCATGTGGTCACGCAGATCAAAACAGCAACCGTTCCTTGTCGCTGGAAAGGATGTAGGTCAGGGAGCTAAGCCACGCACAGGCTCGTAGTAAAACTGTCCTCTTTATCTCTCCAAGCACTTGGTTATGTAATTCTGCTGTGTGGATGTGTACAGTAGGTAAGAGCTGCCAGGATTTATACTGACTTTATGGCAAGTCTGTTTAGTTTTGTTGTGATGGTGTCAGTTTGTCTCTGCATCTCTTTCGCTGCAGATGGTTTCAGCACAGGAACAAACACTAGTTAATTCAGTAGCAAAGTATCGCTGTCTCTGTAAATAAGGACGTAACCTAACTTAAAAACAGTGAAAAATAAATTATGATTTGGACAGAAACAAAAGCTTACAGCCACAGGAATATGCCTAGGAGACAGCACCCAGAAAAATAAACAGGTAATTACTGCTTATTCAGATTTAATTGCTGAAAATTTAGGCATCTATTACGACAAGGATTAATCCTTGTCCCAAACATCAAGCAAATTCACAAGAGATCAATTTTTGGGGTAGGGCATTATAAACCTCAAATTTACACAACACATTCACAAACTTTCACAGAAAATGTGTAGTCGCGCAAGAAAACACCCATCATTTTTCTTTTAATCGATTCCCATCGTGACTTTTACAATACTAAGTACCCACATAAGGCAAACATTATGAAAACAAGCACAAAATTTATACTAGCGTCGCCAAAGGAATATTCTGTTACTTAAGTATGTCTGTAATTACTCGATCTATTAAGTTTTCACGGCTCTACATTCAACGCCAAACAGTCCCACTATGGACAACGTGGAGAACACATGGCGGAACCGGAGCTGTCAACAAGCAACACTCGCTGCTTAACAGGTGAGAGCGTTCAGTGGCTCCCCCTGGCAGTGATTCGCGGGAACTACACGCCGATCGAGGCCTTCACCAAAAAGAAAAGTCAACAAAATGGTGGAGCGCATAAAAGTCACGTGACTTCTTTGTGCTTTCCACTTCATCCCGAGACAAATCTGACGGACACAACTCAGTTTACAAATAAAATCTCAAACCACATGGACTTTATAACGACATCAGCGGTCGAATGATACCGTAATATTCGGTCTTCACCGAGATCCGTCGTGTGTGCGAATGAGCAGACATGGCGGCCATTTTGCACAAGCTTGCGCAGGCAACATAGCAGCGCTACCCGCTAAGAAAACGCAGCCAAAATGACCCACTGTCAATCAGTCAGCGATAAAGAAACATACCGATTCCTCCTCCTTTTCCATCCCAGTCGGCATCTGTGGCACTGCACGGTTGATCGAGGCATATTCATGCAGGTCAGGCAAATCCTCGCAGCGGAAGACGGGCAGAGGCTTACTAGCATCCAGCGCCCGCGCCCGAAACGACAATTTACTCATTTTTATATTAAAAGAGGCAGCATATATCTATTCGATCTGCTAGGGATAACAGCAGTTCTGCCCCGAGATCTCATGGATGAAACTGTACAGTAGGAGTCAGCCGGTCGATAGTGGGTACGCCTAGGTCCGTAGCAGCGCGAACAGAGCCGGGCGGGCCCCGGGTCTCGGTCGCTCTTTCTCGGTCTCTCAATTGCTAGGCTCCGCTGTTCCTCCCCGGTTCAATACGCCATGGCCAACATGGCGGACATTACAAACTCATGCAGCTCTCCGTTCACTCCAAGCGGCCCAACCCCCTCGATCAAAGAAACAGCCATTCCCACGCAGCTTCGCACGCGTGCGCGCTTCCGAGGCCCTTGGGGTACGAGAAAAGGAAGGGAGGGCAGAAAAACGGCTGCGATGGAGGGGGCTGGATGCTGCCGGAGGGACGCGAACTTTCCAGGATCGGGATGTTCTCATTGCGTTAGGCACCAAGGTGGTGCGGCTGTACTACTATAACTGATATTAAAAAAAGGAAAGAATTTTAAATCGACCCAAAATAATAACTGAAGACATTTTTGGAGGAAAACAAGACAGAAACTTAAAGAATTTCGACCTAAACACATCGTCACAAACTGGCAAAGGTGAGATTGAGATAGAAGTTTCACACAAGTTGGGCCATAAATAATAACATTAATGGCAATAACATCTATTTATAATCGTTTCGTTAATATTATTAGTAGTATTATAACACTTGTATGTTAAGCGACAAACATGGAGAGCAAATATCGCCACCATGTGGAGTTCAAATTATAACCAAGAAAATTTGCATGTCTGCTGCTCAATGTGTCAGGGGCAAATAAGCAAGCTACTCATTAATTAAAAAAATAAAATAAAAACAGCTAATCAGGAATCTTGAAAGCCACTACTGCTGATAAGGGTTAATAATATATAATTAGAAGTAAAACCTAAAAGGACACAATGAACTTGCAACAGCACAAGAGAAAGATACGCACAAACATACACACTACACAAATTTGCCTCTATACCAAGGGATACATCAGAATAAATAATAAACTATTAATTATGGTGGGACTATACATAATAGCTACTGAATGGTACACATTTCACAAGTAAACTAAAATATGCAGACACAGCTCACATCAGTAAATTCCTTACCATATCTAAAGAAAAAGATAAGACTTTTTGTTAACCTGTAATGATAACGGAGAATTCCTTCAGACACAGACTGCTTTGGGCTGACATGATCCTTATTATTATCCGTTTGGAAGCCAAACGCTGACATTTATCGTCCATAAAGGAGATCTGTGAAGGAGACACAAGTAAGAAATCCAGACATCAGAATATAACCACCAGCAATCTCATGTGTTTAGGGGGGGAAAATAAATTTAAAAATTCAAGGATAATTTGAATACTAATTGATATCCGTGCACCATATGTTTTGTCACATTTTGGCAGTTGACGTCTGGTACTCGTCCCAGTTGTGGGGAAGAGAGGAAATTACATCAGATCTGAAGCACATCCAGCCACGTTAAAGGAGCTTCTGTTGGAGTATATGGAAGTTTTGTAGCTTCAAAATGACCATTACTGCAAACCCATATAAGGAAATAATATAAGGAGTACGCGACAGGACCGCAAAGGCTCCGCTCGACTTAACACATTTAGGCGTCTTGATGAAACGTATAATCTCCCTGGAACGGATCACAAAGCTTATATAAATCGGTTTACTCTTTGTCTGATGCCCAAACATCAAACACAGCTGTGCCTGCACAGCAACATCGAGGTTGCCTGACAGGCTGCTAACGCTAGCTTAGCTCAGCTATATTGGCCCTGCGCCATTTACCAGCCAGCTAACCATTTGCGAACAGACTGCCCACAATTGAATTCTACCTCATAAACGTCTTCTCCGCACTAGAAACGTGTCCCTTTCGAAACCCGACAAAGAGAACACAGAGAAAACTAATATAAGAAGGAGTTGGAAGTTACCTGTGGTGAGGAAAGCCACAGCGGAGGCTGAGGGCAGCTCTTCGGTTTGTCATGCTAATGCTAACTTAGCATCCCCCAGGACTCCTCCGAGGGAAAAAAAAAACGTTTGGAATTATTCTGTCGCGAAAAGTGCGAACGATACACAGAGACAGGTAGCTCGAAAGTAGAGCTAGGCCAGACAGACAAAGATCGTGCGGCTGAAGGCACAGATATTTCACAAAGTTCGCCGATGATAGTTCGACAGAAAAGATCCAAAGTGACCACCAAACCACTTTGGAGGCGCATCGTGATTGGAGGATGACTGCCACCAATCACCTGTGGAGAGCGCTCGAGGAGGATGAGCTCACTGCTCCCCCTCCACCAATAACAATGACGATGATAGTAACGAGAGTAATATTAACAGCAAGAATACAACAATACAATACTTTCCTCAAAGAGAAAATTTAATCAGCAATTTTATTAAAATACGAGTTATTTTGCTGATAGACAGACAAACACTGGCTGTCATATAATCTCCTTGTCAGAGATAATAAAGAAAATACTTTGTAACGTGCAAAAATATGGTGATAAATAAATCAGCATTTGCTGCCACTTAAAATGGCTAAAATCACACACAGGTGTAACACATTGATTATGCATGATTAGCACATCTTTACTCAGAGTTATAAAAGGAGGCTTCAGACATTCATTTTAGTGGGCCCCTGACTGTGTGCATGACATGGAACACCAGAGTGAAGGAAAGGTCTTGGGCCATTAGACATTCAATTTTAGCAGCTTCTTGGCCTGGTGATGTGATGATCTTATCATCCCTTTTCAGAAATAAATAATAAAAGATTAGACTGAATAGCTTAATATTTATGAGGAAATGGATATTAAGTGTGTCCTGTGTTTGTCATTAAACAAAGCTCAAAATGCAATAAAATTTCATTTTAATTGTGCAGCTCAAAGGCTACTTCATCATCACACGCCCCTGAAACATATGGACTCTGTTTCTCTAGTGTTCCACCAGTATAATCCTCCTCCCCGACCTGGTAAAGTTGCGGGCCCACCTGCCCAGAGTCTGTGATTAATATTGTTTTTGCTCAGCTGTAAGGTCATCTGTAGCCATCTGCCGGCATTGAAAAGCCAATAATATCCATTTAGATAGGAAAAACATATTGTTTTTCTCCGCTCACAACAGTGGAGTTGAAAAGTGGCTGGTACGGTTGTTAGTGCAGAGCCAGCACGTAGTGTTTATAAGAAATCCAATAATCTGTGCTTTAAAAAAAAATCCTTTTTTTTTTACTGACCTGTGAAATCAAATGAGGAAACCTGCGCCATTTCCATCAGAGTGGCTCATTCTTCTGTTCTCATCTAGAGGGCAGTGAAGCCCCATGCAAAGACAATAAAACCGCAGCAGCTCTCTTGGGATTGCGACATGAAATGCAAAAACTCACTCATCTCACCCCAGCTTTGCATTTGAGACCCAAATTACACAACTGAGCCACCCTTCAGCATATATGGAAGATTTCCTTGCATACGCCTCACGGAATATCTAATTAGGCATTTGTGGGTTTTAATGATGTATCCCCCAAAAAACTAACTTGCACAGGTTATGAAATGTTGTTTACTTGGAACAGAATGCACACAGGGATGAAGAGGAATATGTTTGATAAGTCCAAGGCTGAGTATTGAAGTGAAGGTCTCCGAAATAATCTTGGTTTTTCCTTTTTCCATCATAAGCCACATGCATTGGGACGTCAACACATCTGTTTGCTGTTTTTCGTTAATGATCAAACAGGCTGTACAGTATATAAGTGGGAAAATTGGAATTCAGTCAAAATGACTTACACTTGTAGTGTTTCATCTGACTCTGTTAATTTTCTGTTTTGTTTTGTCTGCTTTCAGACTCTACTGTTGGACAGCTCCTTGGTAAATTGTTGCTTTTATGTTCTTTATAAATAAATAATGAAAATGGATCGATACTCAAGTTTCAGCAAGCACAAGGAAGCATTTATACTTGCTAAAAAGTTGATGTGATGACTTTCCAGAGGCAGAATAGATTCAACATTCATGAGCCTCTGCACAGACTGTCGATGTAACCATGACACGTGAAGAAACATTCGTTTTCTCATTTTGGGAAGAACATTAAATTAACGCTTCGGTTCTCCATGTGTTGTTTCCCCAGCACTAACACTTCAACACGTCATTTCACCATGCAGACTGTCAAAATGTCCCTGCAGCAGAGCCACTAAAACAAATTCCTCCACTTATCTTCCAGCCTGTGACTGAAAGCTATACTGACAGAAAGGTTTGTTTGAGTTCTGGTCTCTCTCTCTTTCTCTCTCGCTCTCTCACTCTCTCCCGTTTCTCATTTTCTCTCTGGATCTCCAAAGATCTTGCAAACTGGCAAGCAGTTTCCATAGCAGCAACTAAACCGCACCCAACATCATGGAAGCTCGACAGCATCTTGATAATCAACATCGTGTTGGCCCTGATGGGCGTCCTCAGGCGGAGGAGGCTGATCAGTGATGTTGTCTCTTAAAACATCCCCAAATATCTTGTGTATTCACTAACACGTATGTTAGTAAGACAGATAGACAGATAGATAGATAGATAGATAGATAGATAGATAGATAGATAGATAGATAGATAGATAGATAGATAGATAGATAGATAGATAGATAGATACTATCTATCTATCTGTCTATATATCGGGAATAAGACTGAACATATGCAGAAGCTGGAGAATATTAACATCACCGATGTCTTTATTTTGCTAAGGTGAGAACAAGAAGTGCACTTTCCCACATGCTGCATCAGTGTGACTAATGTCAGGTCGCTACAAAAGTGCCTGTTTGTGATAAATCCATCTAAAACAGTAGAGGTTTGTGCAGCACACTGTCAGGAAACTCATGCATTAATAACTTTATGAAGTGCAGTTCACCTGCAGCGCCCCCTCTCAAAACAATGTAAAGGAAAGACATAAGAAGCCCCATCTCTGAGAGAATAAACACTCATCGAAGTGTTTGGAACAAGATCAAGGACATTTCATTAAATGTCTTGAATTGAGTGAACCCCTCAAGATGCTCTGATAAATGTATTATTCCAGAATTGGAAAGAAAAGAAAACTCCAAATTACAAACTTTTTACCATGAAGGTACCTTTACCAGCATGGGGCACACTCTGGACTGCAGTTGCCATGGTTACCTGAAGGACCGTGTTCGATCACATCCTCAAGAAACAAGTGTTCACATATGGGGCTCAGCAGGACCCCAACCTCCGTGAAATAGCCTTGGGTCTTTATACCAAAGACAAGCATGCCTTTTTTTTCCCTTTTTTTCCCAAAAAAGTCATGCAAAAAGGAGCTGTGGTGACTAAGTAATCTCGTCTGGAGGAGAGAGAAAAATTCCTCCATCTAAATTATTGTGCTCTGCCTGTAATCACCACTAGCCTTCAATGGCCACACACTAACAACAGCAACAGCATGGTTTAACCACACGCAGAGGCACGTGATTTACACCTTGTCGCTACATTGCTTTGGTTGGCCTTAGTGTCCTTACAGTGCAAAATATAGGGGGACCTGCTAGCCCCCGCGGCTGCTTGTTGTTCACTAACCTCTGAGGTCAGCTCTTGCAGTCAATAGAGCAGTTAACCCTTAAAGATGAGGAGGTGTCAGCCATCCGTACACACACCAGGCTAATGACCTTTGTGGGAAGGGATTTTCTGCATGGCTTACACTGTAGCTTCCACCATCATTTGCAGGATGTTGTGGGAGCTATTGGAAAGTGTTTCATGTGCACATTACAGAAGGACACTGTTTACGCCCGGTAGCAAAGCGACAGATGAATGGAGACGTGATTATTGACAAGCTGTCGGTAAATAATTTGCCATTCTGTCTAGCAAAAACCTTGCTGGTAAAATGACATTTGAATTAAAGCTGGGGACTGAAGGCTAAATGCAATATTAAACTCTGTGGAAAAACAAGATTAACCCATGATTTGATCATTTATACCACATCTAAGCCAAGTTATTTTAATCTTACTCTCATATAAATAACACTTCAATCAGAATTTGTGGATGTAATGACATTAGCATACAAATATTTTTATAGGTTTCATTAAGGGTGCGAGAAAATGTCCTATACAGTCGCTTTAATGTCTTTATATACAGTATCTTTGGATGAAACTGCATCACTGATTTTGAGCACTAATTAAGCACAAAAAATGTCTGTCATTTCAATTAACATTTATTAATGACCCCGTGATATTGGGATTTCTCTTGTCCCATGCTTATAGCTGTATTAACTCTTGTTAGTTCAGTAATTCCTGAGAGCATACCAGAGGTTTACATTGAGTTGTGTTTCCTTTGTTATAATCCCATTAAAAATGTAATATCGTTTTTCACAGCTACACTGGGGATGTTAGCTCTGTAACAGCTCATCTACTTCCATCAGACCTGTAAAGTAAAATAACAATGCAGAGTGGTTGATAGAAATTAATGAAGGAAATGAGTGAGAACAAGATAAAAATGCAAAATACACTGCGCAACATAGAATCTTAAGTATTTGTGTCATTAATGGCGGAGCATGTCCTGCTTCCTGCCATCTTCCCCTTTCCCTTCCATTTAATAACTCTGTCTATCACTGATTTCATTCACCTGGTCTGATAGACTTTCTGTTTCTGCCAAATAGATATAGTAAATACTTAAAGTAAATACTATTGAGAGCTGAAGAAAAACTCTGCAACTCCCACATCAGTATTCCATCCTGGTGTTGTCTTTTATCCTGGCAGAAACAGATTAAATCCACCCCACCTGACAAGTGCCCAGACTGGAGTGAGGTCAACATGCATTCACTCATGAAACTAATGAGAGAGCTGTGGACAGTGACAAAGACATACCCCCAGCACTAAATAACCAGGCAGACACACACAAGATGAAGCACCAGCCGAGTATCTTTACACAAGCACAGTCAGATGAAGACATGAAAGTGGCTCCGGATGACTCCACAAACACTCCAGCTGTTTCCCATCACAATGTGCCTGTCAGCGTCTTCTTTACCAAGAGGGCCTCTTGCTGCTGATTCTGACCTTTAAATCACTGTCTTTGACCGCTGTCTGCACCAACCTGGGATTCTATTTCACTGTTGGGATTGCAGACAGGAATCAATTTAACATACAAGAGAGAACTGCATGCATCTGTGGTCAGCAAACTGAGCGAAAACACACACACACACAGCGATAGCTAACTCTATTGTGAATATCAGACAGACACATCACAAAACTGTGCATTAAACGTATTTATTTCCCACAAGGAAAATTGTGCACATTGCATAAGGTGCACGGCTTTGCAAAACCATCGATCAGAGGAAATCACAGTAAGAACAGGGTAGAAGGAAATGTGCTTCTCCAGCTCTTTTCTCATTTGCAGACCAAAAGCTGCTTTTGGATGCAATTACAAGTATTTACTGAACTAAAATCTCATGTCCACATCGCAGCTCTTAGGCAAATATTTATGTATTTCTCTAGCGCTTTTCCAGTCATCTTTTACAACTTAGGTCTGTATTTGCCCTTTCTCCAATTACATTCCGAGTCTAAGAGCAGACGAGCGAATGAGAATTCATGAATAACCACACTCAAACACCAAAGAAGCAGCTTCAGTTGGTATTTTAGTGTTCAGCATCTTGCTTCAGCGACAGTAATTATTAAATATAAAAGAACCTCAATTGCCTTGAGTTGCAAACTAGAGCTCAAATGCTGTAGGCATTTCCACCAGAAACATTAACTCCAGTAGCGTATATGTTTAATTTCGCCAGGACTCTCCATTTTCATGCTTGTGAGCAAATACATTTTTTTACTTCTGATGTTAAAGTGATTTCTCTGCCACTAAATGTTGTTGTTTAAGTTACTGAGTAAATCAAACAGAGCAAAACTGAACGAAAACTGAATGCTCGAGTCCATTTTACAAAAATGGTCCTTTCTGAAAGAGTTGAGAATGAACTCTGGTATATCCCACCTTGAGCAACCAAGGCTTCCATCTGGAGAACCAGAATGTGCTACATTCTGCATATTCTGCAAGCCAAGTGGAAGCCAGAGTCAGAACAGGATAGCAGTCATATTCCTCCTGCCAATCCAGTCCGTTCAATGAACATCTACCCGTCAATGAAATATTAACCGGGAGTGAAAAGAACACCATGACTGATGTGAGTATTTCTGACAGACCGTGGAAAGAGAATTACCGTTATGCTTTTGTACCAAATCAAACGACGGTGGATAAGAAAGGCTTTATTCCTTCATGCTCTTCAGTGTTTAAATAGGTTGGACCAGGCAGCCTGAAGCTGAAGCTGTTTAAACCATTCCCAACAGTCACTGGTGCAGTTCCCAGACCAAACATGATTCGGAGATAGGCTCCGTATTGTAATCTTACACTCTGCTGGGTGTCGAGCCTCACACACACTGGGTAATTTTGAGTAGAGAGCCGTGGAGAAGCTCGTTGTGTTTCAAAAATGAACATGGGGTTCCTGATGCACAGCCTCTGCTGCTCGTCCATGAACGCACCAAAGGGGAAAAACAAGAGAAAAGAAGAAAAGTCAATGGTAAAACAAAAGCCCTTCATTCTCTCTGTAGATAAAGGTTGTCCTTGACTGAAGCGCTTAATTCCCAGCCGCTCCAGTGATGCTGCTCACTGGCCAGTAGTACGATTATGACCATACTGGGGCATCTCCCAAGTGTGCAACTCTCTGAATGTGACTCACGGGTATGTCATAAAAAGGTACAAGGAGTTATTAAAAGACGACCAATGTTAACCTTCATTTCAAGCGTGAAGACATAAAAATTAAGCCAAAATGACAACACAGAACTCACCACTTTGGTAACCTCCACAAAAAGTACAGGTGAAGCAGATCGACGGGGTGATCCTTCCTCCACCTACTCCAACAATTCCCCAACCAAATAAAATGAATTGCTTTTTAGAATTTTCATTAATTGGATTTTGCTTTTGTTCATCTGCTGAACCTGATGATGAATACTGTTCATCTCATCCTTTCCACCCAACACACAACACAAAGTCAACTTTTGGCAAACCTAATTTACAAGAATCACGCACATTAACATGACCTATTGAGTCCAACATAAATATTTATCTTTACATTTAAATCTGCTTGAGAACTGCTCCTGAGTCCACCTCAACAAGCGGGCTCTGGCAGGGTTGCTAATTAGTGCACGAGTGTCCATGAACTGAACTGGCTATTTGATTAACTGCACTGGTACTGATCCCATCCTGGTGAAAACACTCCTAATTATGGCTCAGTTAAATTGTCACACCTCTAACGATGAAATATTTGTCCTTTACTCCAAGTGCAACTGCAAACTTCCCAGAAAAGCAACTAAAGATGCAGTTTTCCATGTGATTTGGATTCACTCCGTCTGCAGTTCTAGTTTGCTGCCACAACATCTTAATCTATGGAGCATTTGACTCAGAATGACAAGCGCAAATTTTAGGCGGCAAACACGCTCGGAAATCGGGCTCAGATCTAAATCAGAATTTCTCAGGTGGAAGAGTAATGAGACGGTTTACTGTTATTGCATTCTCAATGAGAAAAGTATTGACCCACCTCGTGTTCCTGTGGCGACGTGTCTGCCACACAATAACACGAATAGCAGGCTCATCTGGAAGAGCAATTTACCGACTAAAATTTAGTACCATTATTTCCTCACAAATCATAAATGGGAAGTGGAACTGTAATTTGTATTTACAGAGACTAATACCTACACCGAGCGTCCTACAAAGGGATGCAGCATTTCATCTATTGGGCAATTGGTTTTTTTTCTAATAGAAGCACTTACCTTGAACAATTCACCTGTAGGACAACAAACATGTCTTCCAGGAGTGAGATCAGAAGGTTTCTCTATCATTTCTGGAGTGCTGAACAAAAAATTTGGAGTAAAGCTGATATGAAAATGACTTTGGTAGAGTCATTCATGCACGCCAACTATAAAACAGACTTAAAAGAGCAGATATTTTACATTGCGATGGATTCTTAAACTAATTGTAATCACAAATGAAGAGTGTTCAGGGTAAGATGACAGCTGACATGAAAGTAAAGGGATGAACTGTAGTACCGTACTGAGTTGTAGTCGTACAAACAGAAAAATAAACAAGCGTCTTATACTCCATAGTAACTTAAGCTCATACATTCTCCAACTGAGCCGTGAGACTCGCCCAGCCTTTTATTATTCTTTATAGCGGCCACAAGTGTGAATCCGTCAGCTTATGTTTCTGGGGTTTTGGGCAGCAAATCATCCTTTCAAGTAGGGCCAAAGATGAAGAGGAAAAGTCTTTGATTTTCGCTGAGGAGAGCTGAAGCAAAGCGCCGTTCTGTCGTCTAAACCGCACAGGGTCCAAAGAGCAAACACTATCTCCTCATTTTTGGCCAAGCTTGGCTTTCACAGTTCTTTGCCCTCATTGACCGCCACAGCAAACTAAAGTCTCCATGGGGAAAAAAAACAAAAAAAACTGACCCATCTCCACACAAGCTAAATAAGATTTAGGGATTTTCCCCCCTTATCTGCTCATAATCCACCTTACCAATGCAGAAGTTTAGAGTTTTCCCAAGAGTGTTTAAACTTCTCTGGTCAGAGCCAGCATCCCCCAGGTCAAGGTAAAGGAGTTAAACGATGCAAAACCTGATCCTCAGATAACGGAAGATTTGTTTGCATCCACTTACTGGGAATGCAGTTTTTATCCCACTCAGGAACTGCTGGGGCAGTGCGGAAACCGCATCATATCAAAAACATCTCACCGCCCACGCATGCTGCAAAAGCAGATAATAGGATTGGTCTTTGCGCAGATGCAACAGATGTTTTTGGATTTCCATTTTAAAGAGGTTCAGGAAAAAGGCTTAAGTTTACTGCCCTCCAGGCTAAACACTTCATTGTCTCAGCAGCAGAAAAAATAAATAAATAAAAAATGGGGAGGAAAATGGCATATTTGTTGATAACCTGAGCGATTTATGCATATTTGCAACTTGTCTGCTAGCATCACATCAGCATTTGCCATTTGAGCTGCAGTATTTCTGCTGGCTGATGCACTCCATCTGAAATGCACCACTGGTTGTGTCTCCTTCCCACAGGGACATAGACCACAGGTCAGTGCATAAAGACAGTCACTAAAAACACCCACAATTCCCTGAAGGAAAAAAAAAGAGAGGCTTGATTCTCTTCCAAATTACATCATGTTTCCCAGTTTAGCAAAGTGCCAAGCAGAAAGTCTGAATTAGTAAACAGCAATCAATAATTTCTTTTCCAAAAATGTAAAAAGGAATAAAACTGTGCAAAGATGGCTTAGAGTTTTAAGGAAGGCGCTCACCATCTTCTCATGTGCTTTCAAATCGTCTTCATTAGCATGTGAGCTAACGTTGACCTGACTGAAATAAGATCTGAGGGCTGGGAACACATTTGAGTCATACTCAAAGAGAAACTTTGTGCAAAAAGTCAATTTTTATATTTTATTCAGTTTTTTTTTTTTTTTAAAGTCATGTTATAAATTTTTTTTTTTAAAAATCTCACTTCTAAGCTTAAGAGATGTAAAAGAATCCATCTCCAACTACCGTAATTATTTATCTCACTGCAGATTGTACTTAATTATCTTTTGGTGCATAAAGAAGGAAATGAATTTCTTTCCTAAGGAATACAAGTATCAAGACGATGTTTAAAAAATGCACAAGATTTATTATTTCTTTCTTTCGTTACATTTAGGATCTACTTATGTGTTCTAATTTATTTTCTTTTTCAACAGCTGCTTGTCCTGAAGTGTTTTTAATTTGACCTTTACATCACGTCCCAATCATCAAAGGACTTATATTTATGTAACGTTAGAGTTCTTTGTTGTTAAAATGTAGTTGGGAACCAGTTTTCTTTCTTCCTGTAAATGTAACCACCGCAGTGGAATCCAAGACTCCTCATATGAGTGATTCAGACATTAATCATTCATGACTAGGACCAAAACGTAATTATGTTTTTACCTTTTTAAAAACTCCTTACTGAGATAAATGGCTTGAAAACACTTGCATCTTACATCATGTTCAGAAGAGATAGGAGAGATTAATTCGGTCATCAAATATCAGGATTGTGCTTCCAACAGGACAGTGGCTGCTGTTCGGTAGGAGGCCAGCAACAAAGGAAAACGTAGCATATTCCAGCTGTTTTTGACTGTTGTGTACACAGAGAGGACAAGTGTTCCATTACCTCACGAATCTGGTAATGGCTGGTCCCACCAAGGTTTTGTAGATTTTTTTGTTATCACTATAATCAAAATGTCTGAATGGTGACAAGAATTTGGAAATTTGAAAAGGAACAAGGAACAAAAAGGGTTGCATTTTGAAATCAATACAATGGCTGCATTTACCTCTGATGGGTTGAACTTTCAAGACTTTTGTGATGTTTACCATGTTATTTTCCACTCAAGTGGTGATGAGATTTTGTGAACGTAACAGAGAACTAATGTATTACGTCACATTTTTGCTGATGAGACTCCAGACACTCTCCTGCGGCGGGTGACATCAGTCCATTTGGAACTACGCTACTGCCACCGCTAGAACTTGTGGATCTACTTGGACACCGCATGGAGCTGCGCGACATCCGCTGCCTGAGGTTTTGGGAAATGGACCGATGGAGGTTTCTCATGGAGGAGCTGGCGGCCATGGTTACCACCCAGGGGTGTTGGACAGCCTGGTCAGCCATCAGGCGGGTAACTGGGTCCAAAAGGAGCAGGCGCTGGATAAAGTCCTTGGCCAGATTGGAAACTGAGGGCCAAGGCTGAGGGAAAAGAACAAAGAAAAGCGTGACAAACTAGATAAAGGAGTCAGAGCTTTTGCAACGCTACCATAAGTCACAGCAGAATCACCCGCTTTACCTTTTTCATGCATTTCAGAAATGATCACTGTATAACTTGTGAGTATTCATCATGTGAAGATGATGCAGTGCACCAGTCAAAACAGCTGACAGTTGAGGAGTGATGTTCAGCAGTTCAGAAAAGAGCAGAAAGGGGAAAGAACTGCGTGAGGGAAATCAACGGAATGCTGCTTTACTTCCAGGAAGATAAGCAGTTCTAGGTTAATGTCAGTGAAAATGAAAAATTGCTCTATTACTATTTGCCCCACTTACAGCGGGACTGGATGAGAAATGTGACAAATGTAATACTAAAGCCTTTTTATTTGTTCTTATTTACTTTTTAAGGGTGAGTAAATAGATTTTTTAAAAAATAACATCTGAAAAAGAGAGAGAAGCAGCCACCCAATGTTTGAGTGCTGTTACATTCACGTGTCCTGCAGACCATGCCTGAGTGCACGTGAATCCAGCCTGAGGCCACCTGCAGCACAGGCATGAGTGTGTTCTAGAATATCTGCATTGCAGGAGTCAAGATCGACTGTCATCATTTCATCTCGACAACATCACTTGTGTCTGCTGGCCTGCTCCAGATCAGTTTGATGAAGCCTTTAATACTCACAGAAGAAAAATAGCACAATTTATTCTAAACCTGAGATTCCAGCACCATGCAGATTCAACAAGCAGAAATAATCTCAAAAGAAATACTAAATGTCACTGAGCAAAGGCAAGCACCAGGGTGGAAGAACAGGGAGCTGCAGAGGTAAACGACAGCCTGGTGGTACGTATGGGATTAAGGCTCACATTCTCTCCTCTCCCATGCACTAAATTCATGATAAAGACAGCACAGATTAGCCCCACATGGATCCTCTTGCTCTTTTGTTAATTTAAATAGCAAATCATTTGCCCTGTCCCAGCCCCAGCTGACATTCAAGGATGCTTTGAAACCTGCCATGACATCTTCCCAAAGGGAGCAAAGACATGAGACATTATCATGATTCAGAATCACTACATTATTCACGACGGCTTGGATTTTTTTCACGAGGACAGCATTGTTGGGGCCTGCCACAGGAAATTGATGACCTTTGTATTTTGTATTTTACATTAAGATATCACTGATACAGACACTGAGCGAGACTGATGTTGGATTAAAGACGGAAAAAACTGGCTATGGAGACGAGGCCATAACCTTTATCAGCGTCAAATATGGAGACACGTCTTTTTCAGCTTCGAATATATAGTCAGGTGATGCCTGCTTTGACTATCAAACGCCAATTAGCTCAAATCTTCTCCACCTCCGACTGGCGGAGGAGAATAAAAGTTACATACAGTCAAATATGTGAATGCAAAACTCAGTCAAGCACACACAGGCTAAAGCTCGCTCTCTTCAGCTTTCCATTTTAATCCCAAAATGCATTTCTTTCATTTTTGTCTATCACCAAGTAATGACAATTAACCAAGCATGAAATTGACAATCGGCGAGACTGTTGCTGGTGAGAGGAATTCAAAGATGCGGGGCTCAGGCATTCATGCAAGTGTGCTGACTGGAGTGATGTATGTGGCGTTTAACAAGTCAGGAAAAGGTTTCTCAATCAAACTGTTCCAGCCATCATGTTCCCATCTCTCATCTGAGCAGCAGCATGATGCTCGCTGACACCTGGGATTGAGGGAAAGAAGTCTCAGATTGAGCCTTTATAAGGTGAGGCTCCATTATTACAGTTAGCAACTGGCTTGTGTCCGCGGGTCTTTTGAGCATGATTTCTGGGACCTAGCTTAATCACAGTAATCCTTATTACCTTCACCAAGGGAGGAGGTTATGCGACAGCCGGCATTTATCTGTCTGTCCGACTATTTCCAAAATAACTCGAAAAGTTATGAATGGATTTTAATGAAATTTTCAGGAAATGTTTAACAGATAATTAAATTTTGTGATGTTCTGGACACAGGAGGGACTTGGATCTTCCAGACGACATAGGCCAAGGGGCTATGTTATGTAACCTGTATTACTCCTGGGTATATACTATATTATTGTTTTAAGTCACAATATGTGGGGAAATGAATGACTTGGTGGAAGTCGGCGTACTCTGAGTGCTTTTCTTTATGTGAAACTTGCTACTTACCAAAATGACTGGTTTTCCTTAGTAACAATAAGTCATATTCATCACCAAAATGTCATCATCAGTTTTTTGGCCCATTGTCAACATTTCCTGAAAATTTCATTAAAACCCTTTATTAACTTTTTAATTTATTTTGTTCACAGGCAGACGGATAAGCGCTGGCTGTCACATGACCTCCTTGGCAGTGGTAAAAGTCTCTTCTAAATATCTGAAAAACGTGACTAGCAGGCCGCATGTCCTGAAAAATGACAGAAAATAACCTGAATGAAATCTTTTGTATTTGATTTCACATTTACACCTTACCACTCTTTGCCAATGGAAGCCACCTTCCCTTCACCGGGCATTCCCTTCCCTTAGATGTGGACTCAGACTGCACTTTAATCTGCTGGACAGGCACCATGGAATTATTGAATTTAACCAATTGAATGAACACTTCATAGAGTGATTTGTAGTGCATTTTGTCCACCATGAGAGTATTCTAGATAACATTTTATCATATCTCTTTCTGCTCTAAAATGCTGAGACTGGGCACTTTATGTATGTATCTTTTCTTTGAAAGGGAAAAAAAAAGGGAATTTAAAATAGAACTTTGGCTGCCAGGATAAATGATGTTCTGGATCATCCTTGTCACAGAGGCTTTGTTTCAATCTCCAGCAAGTGGACTTTGAAGAGGCCTTTTGGACAAGAGACCAAAAAAGGTAATGGAAGTCCAGCTCAGACTGAGGCACTAAGCCAAGAGTCAGGAGCTTGGAGTTCGTGATAATCAAAAGCTAATACCAGCAGTATGTTTTGACCTTCTGCAGGAGCCCACACTTTTCTAAAGGTGGACCTATTCTGGAGGTGGTAAATTTTGTTTCTTCTGCCATCAACAGCTACTCATGATGTACACAACCTCACATTTTATTTTTAAATTCATACTCTTCTCAGATATGGCATATAAAGTCTTCTTCTTCTTATTTTCTAAAATGTTCTTCTTGTTCAATGCAAAATGTTGTATTGAACAAGAAGCTTCATTTCAGGCACAATAAATCTTCACATGACAGAGTAGTAATTGCAACAAATGAAGAAAGCGCTGGAAGGTAGGATTACGCTAATATGACCATGGATATAAAGCAATTTTGACTAATGAACTGCTTCATAGTCTGCCTCACATCTGTTCCTGATATAAAGTCAAGCTTAAATATTTAAGAGTGTAATAAGTCCTGTCTGAGGCGAGATGCCTCTTTCTAATTCAGCTGCAATTCTCAGCAAAAGGCACCATTATCAAAATATCAATACCAGAGTGGAGGAGAGATTGTGCCATCATGCACAAACGTTTGAGCCAACGTGGAGGCTGGAGTTGTTCACTTGTTGCTCTTTAGGGGGCAGACTTGTTCCAACTGTTACTCTGGCGGCCCTGCTGCCAATGCAGATGTTGGGGCTGGGTCGAGGGGAAGCGTGTGTGCAGAAACGCAGCAGCAGAATGCAGAGGAAGCCGTGGCGGCGTGCTGAACCGAGCAGATTTGTGCTTTACATACAAAAGGCCACCAAGACACACAGAGCACAATTATTTTCAGATGCCCTGATTCCATGTCAGGGAAGTGCTCCTGCCCTTTGCGTGGCAAAAGGTTTGTGTGATAAGTGATAAAGTGTGAAAAGCCCCAGAGGCTACTTCCTCCCACCTCTCCTCTCCCTTCAATTTCCTGAATATTTCCATCCCACCATTGAGCCAACCTCTCCCCACCTGTCACCTCTGCTGTTGGGTAAACATGCTGTGTCTGCTCAACAGGTCCCGGGGCCACAGGCTGTTGCACCTGTCGTGCTGCTGCTGCTGCTGGGGATGGGGTGGGGTGTTATGCATGGTGTGTTTGTGTGGTGCTGGTGCAGCAGTGGGGGGTGTTGCAGAGGGACCTGGTTTGTGGGCACGTGCCGTAGACCATTTGCATTTCTTAGTGACTTTCACTTTTCACAGCACACAGTCTCCCTCTCTCTCTCTTTTACACACATAAACACACACACGCACACAAAATATCGACATTTGCAAATACAAAAAGGTGACTGATACTTTGCCGTTTTTAATTGTCACCCCTGGGTATTTACTTACATATGTACAGAACATTTCAAGAAATCTCTGGTCTGAAAAATTAATACCTGGAAATGGGGCTGTTTTATTTAATTCATATTCCCAATTTTCCTTCTATTATTCTTTCCTTAAAACAAAAAAGTGCAAACCTAGGACCTGCCCTTTTTTAGTAATTAAAAGACCACAGTTATTGGAAGCAGCCACCTGTGGAGCTGCCCTGGGTAATATATGTTCCTCAGGGACATTTTCTAGTTGCATCCCCCCCCAAGACAACTATGCAAAGACATATGCTGCAAATCAACATTCATCTTAATTTCAACACTAACTTCATTTTATATATACAGTGTGTGTGTGTGTGTGTGTGGGTTTGTGTGTGTGTATATGTGTATATATATATATA